>JAUMHB010055704.1:0-15586 GCA_032359685.1 Pittosporum tobira
ATCCTAGGAGATCCTAATGATTATTAATTCTGAGTTGCTTATCATAATTTAATCATAAAAGTAAGGCCAGTTGAATACCACTTCTAATTTACACTATATATATATATATATAGCTTTCAAAAGTGTCCCCTTTTAACAAGCTGCATATATTCTATTTTTTTTTCCAATTTTTTTTCATAGTTGTTAATCATATTTAGAATATTATCATCCCATAGTTATAAAAAGATTTTTATAACTAAATGTCTAAATGTAAACTTTTGTGGGCTGCTCATCAGGAACTTTAAACGGCTAAACCGATCGCTGATAAGTTATGTTTTATTTAATTTGAAAAGTATTCTTCTACATAAAAAATACAAAAAAAATTAAATAAAAATAATAATAATAATAATAAAAAGAATGGATAATTAACCTGTGAAAAAATAATTATACATGCAAGTTGATAATCTTTAGTCTTGTATCTATGGAATTATACCCAAACTGAGCCCACAGAGAAGCACTAATTTCTCCACTCACCCAACCACTTTGATGGTTTAATTTAATCTTGTTGACTCTGAAAATTAGTATTTGATATATTTAAAACCCAAAATTATTGGTGGTCCTGATATATATATATATATATATATATAGCTGTAATTTTCCAGTGTCACTGTCTTTGATTTCCAACTTTATTGGCAATCTTCACTTTAATGTCCCTCTTGTCATAGGGAGTTTCCTCAATTCAGATTTGCAGTCATGCTATGGCCATGTTCCACGCATTTTTATTTCATAATTTATTTTTAAAAATAAATTATTATAAACATATATATTTTAATTAATTTTCAAAAAGATATAAAATGAGTACAATATTTTTTTAATTTATTTTTAAAAATTGGTGAATAAATAATTTTTTTTTATAATTTATTTAAAATAATAAATAAATTTTAAGTTATTTTAAAATAAACTATGACAAACAAGATTTAAATCATTTTATCTTATTATTTGAATTAAGATGTTCTTTCATACGGAGTATATATGTTTATTAACAATAACAATATGAGAATCTAATAGATGAAACTGATATTAATAGAAATATATATATATATATATATATATATATATATGAACTATTTAGGTTTGTAACGATATCATGATTGGATGAAAAATTAAGAAGATAAATCATTTTTCAAGACTTTAATGCTTATCCAACTATTAATAATATTCAATATTAGAAATATTTTTAAGCTTAAAATTTTGGTCACTCACTTTTTACATGGCATGTATGATTGACTACCACGTGGAACAATGGGCTTTCAACTTTGTGCAGATTTGAAAGGCAATTAAGATGGGTATGACAGTGCTTGAGGGGAGGGCGAATATAAATGTCCATTCTAACTCAATTTTGAGAATTTTATGAATTTGTAATTCTGCAAAAAATATTTTAGATAATGAGTAGTGAGTGGTTAGGTGTTTTAGTTCAAAATATTAGATTTCTCATCTCAAAATATTTGATTTTATTATGTGATTTAAATTTATTTATTTAAAAAAAAAAAAAAATGTGTTATGGAAAATTGACATACACTAACTAGTTCACAGTTCAGTAAAAGGGAAGTCTTTCCCTATCTGCCTCACGTGTTTTTATGGTTTACTTACTTGTCCCGAATCAAAAAGTCTTGATATTCTATAGCTAAGGACACGTACTTGAGCAGTAACTTTCTCATGTCAATGTCCACAGTTTTCCAATTTTTTGGGCAAAACCTCTCTTATCAGGTGAATTAATTGACACAAATCTGGTCCCTTGCTGTATTGTTACATGGCATTTATAATTTATTACCACGTGGCAGTCTGTATGAGTCTGTCTTTCAATTTGGTGCAAATTGGAAGTAAAACTAAAAATTCAATTTGATACAAAGAAAACGTGTTTTAAAAAATATTTTATAAACAAATATTTTTTGTAGAAATAATTTGTTTTTTGATGTTTAATGGTCTAGCTGAAAACGTATTTTTATATTTCATTTTCAATATAAATTTAACATTTTTTATGTTATTGTAAATTAATATAAGTATATTTTAATAAGATATATTAAGTTCTTACAATGAAAAATTTAATTTATTTATATGTATGTAAAAATTTAACACTATAATTTAACAATAAGAATGTCTATACTTTATAAGAAAAAAAAAAATTAATAAGATAGTGGTTTTGAAGATTTTTAGTAATAAGAAAATTTAAAATTTAGAAAATATATGTATATATATAATTCAATATGAAAATACCAATTATGCATACATATATATATATATATATATATATATATATATTTATTTATTTATTTGTGTGTGTGTGTGTGTGTGTATTTATTTTAAAAATAAAAAAAATAAAAAGTTGAAAAGAATGATTAAGTAAAAGTGTTATAAAAAATGACATAAAGAGACAAGATTGTAACCACTTTCTAAAAAATGACTTATGATTTTAAATCTGCAAGTCATTTTCCTTAAATAATAAAGAAATTCTTCGTTGACTAGAAAATAATTTCCTATTGACTAGAAAATAATTTCTTATTGACTGAATTTTTTCTGGCATATCAATCACCGAAAAATATAATTTTTTTTTATAGAATTTGTTTTTTCTAAAAATTATTTTCTTGGTAACAAATAGAGCCTAAGATGACTTTTTGACATGTCTGAACTTTGATACCCCTATAATGCAGTAGGAATTACCACATGGAATAAAACAAAGTAAAATTAAAAGAGAACAATCATGTAAGAATACAATAATTTTTCATAAAAATTTTAATGGTGAAAAATCACGAAGGTTTTGATATTATTATATTTTTAAAATAATATAAAATTAAAAAAATTAATATTTTTATTCTATATTTTATAATCATTAAAAATAAATTATATATTTTTTTATTTTCTTGTGAAATAAAAGAATTTAAAAATTGAGATTTTTTTTGTGGGATAAGGAGATTTATATTTTAATGTCTCTGTTGGTTGCTTTGATAAAGTTGGGCTGAGACCAGAATTCTCCTTCCGTTGAGCCCAAAACATTTCTTCTCGGCCCAATCTCAGGCCCCAAAGGCCAAATCATGAACAACAGTAAATAGCCATAACCCGACGTATCAAGACACGATCCGTTATTTTATGCAGAATAACCACGTCATCTTTATTCGAAGCCGTTATTTCAGGGCGCTGTTGCCGGCGTTATGAAGTTTGACTTCCTCAAGTATCCTCAACATTTAGTTGTATTATCCACTGATTCAACAAGAATACTTCATGAGCTGGAGACTATAGTAGGGAGGGGTAATATGGGAATTTTAATATCAAATAAACCGCTACTTTGGAATTCCTAACCACCTTCTGACTTCGAAGGTTCGAACGTTTCCTCAACAATAAAGAAAAGGAAAGAATATCAGAGAAAGGGAAGGCAAATTTTGCATCTGAAGTCTTCAAATTCTTCCTGTGTTTAAGGTTTTTGGGTACACACCTTATCTTCTCTGTGTTGATCAAGAAAGGTAAGTAAATTTGAGACTTTCCCTTTTTGGATAATATATATGCATATCTCGATTCTTGTTTGACTTCGTGATATGATTTTATGATCAAAATTGGTTCTTTAAACGAATTTTGATGATTTATGAAACTGAGAAAGTGTTATGTGATAATTTCTAGGATTTTGTTTTAATTACTACATACTATGTTTGGGTGCTGAGAAAATGAATTGAAAGAACAGAGTTTTTCTTTTCCAACGTTAGAGACTGAATACTACTTCACTGTTTGCTCTAAAATTAGAGATATCCTTCGAGTTTACATTACTTGTAACAATTTGTACCACATCAAATAAGTCCGAATTGATTTTGAATTTTAAAATTTCAGTAAATTGACTTCAAAAGTCAAAATTTATTGGAATTGGGGTAGTAACATATTGATTCTTGGGGATCTATTGGGGATTGTCTTACACTGTTTAGTTGTTTGCTCTAGGGGAAGTTTTGGATTCTTGGGAAACTGTAGGTAAACTGAAAGGCTCTTCTTTGCTTGGCTGCCAGCAGAAAGTGATAAAGCAAGGAATAAGATAGAACAAACAACTAAATTTGAAGATAATAAACTTTTGTTGTGGAGAGAACCAGCGGAATGGAATATAAAAAATTTAAAGTAAAAAAATAAAATCGAGAACAGGACTTGTTAAGAATCTGTACGATACTAAAACCAGAGAAATAAATGTTGTTACTTTTGTACAAGTGGTACGTGAATTTTGACTGCAGGGAACGGGTGGTATGTTCTTTTTCTTCCACTTCTGTTGGAGATCATGTTTGTTTAGAAAGTTTTCTGCTTGCATAACGTTTCAATGAGCCATGAATAAGTACATGGTACTTCATCTATTCTAAAATAATTAGAAATAGTTAATATTTTTTGGTACATTATAAAAGTAGAAGTATAGATAAGTTTCTATTTTAGTACCATAAAACATCATATTATTCTTAAATCATCATTTCATTATATTTTACACCATTTCTATTAAAAAAAAAAATTCGTTTTAGAAACACTTTTCATTAATGCAAAAATTATAATCCAGCATATATTTCTTAGAAATCGTCATTTTTAAATGTATCTTAAATGTTGGAACGAATGGAGTCTATATTTTACAAATAACTTGCCTACTGGCCCGAGAATTCTTTGATTAACCCAGATATTTCCTCTTTTTGGATCTTTCTTTTAGGGCATTAAGATCTGAAAGTAGTTGCTTTGCAATTATGATGAATTACCAATCCGCTCCGCGGAACCAGAGACCTAAAGGACTGAAGAAGGTTAAGCAGGCCCTTCAGCTCACACTGATTCTGGCCATTTGCATCTGGTTGCTCTACCAGATTAAGCCTTC
This sequence comes from Pittosporum tobira, assembly GCA_032359685.1. Taxonomy (NCBI): domain Eukaryota; kingdom Viridiplantae; phylum Streptophyta; class Magnoliopsida; order Apiales; family Pittosporaceae; genus Pittosporum; species Pittosporum tobira. The sequence continues at coordinate 4,853 of JAUMHB010055704.1, forward strand.
CAATAGTGACAACAAAAAACATAGTTTGAATCCACAGAGTAAACTTGGCAAAGAAAACAGGGCTATCAATTTGGGACGCAAGGGGAATGCAGCGATGTCTACTAACAGAAATGAAACGAAAGAAGATGATGACACTGGAAATGGGATAGAAAAGCAAGACAATGACTTACTATTAGTCCTTGACACATTTGAGGCAATTAAGGAAAATCTTGAAGATGAAGTTTCTAAGAAAAGGGGGTCCACAACTGCAGTGCAACACGAGGAGATGGTCAATGTCACCATTCCGGGACACATCGAAATAGAAGATAGTGATCATAGCTTTGAGGATGAGAATGGAGTTCCGCAAGATTTAGAAAGTGATTTTCCAAAATCAAGTTCACATCAAGAGGATGTTAAATCTAAGGAAGGGAGAATTGTTTCTGAAAATGAATTGACGATTGTTGGAGATCCCAAAGAAACTGGCACAACAGCTCATGCTGATTCAGATATGTCAAAGACTGTCCAGGAGAAAAGTGAGAATTCTGAGGCTTAGCGTACTCATTCTTCTCGATAAGAACTAAAGAAGATAAACAGGATAGGCATGTTTCAGCAAGAAAACAAAGCAAATACAACATATATACACAACTAGGTTCTACCATCTCTTCTATGAAACTGTACATTGTCATCTCAGATACACAACTAAAATGTTCACAATACTTTCTGAACATATAGAAATCAAAAATATCATATGATTGCAAGATCCTTTGAATGATAGATCCATGCTCAACATTCCAAGGTTTAATGGTTGTCATTATTCTGGCAATGCTGAAATATTGACTGTCTTCTATCAAAGCAACACTAAATTGCTTGAGTTATGCTGAAGAATTGCAAAAAAACTCTATTAGAAACACAAGTCATAGAGCAAATTAGTTGATCAATTAACCAGCCGTACAAATTCCTGGTTTTGTTGTACAAATTCCCAGTATTCAAAAGCGCTGGCCGGTCAAGCTCCAAGAGTTGATAATATCGATTCATAATTTATAGCAACTTATCTGTCTACGCGAGCAAGCGTGTGTATAAAGAAGCTATTTTATGCTTCCTCTGACACGTGTAACTTACCTGTCGCAGCCTGTTAAATAGAAGGCTATGAGAAGCTTTGAAGATATAAAGGAGTTGTTGCTAGGAAAACCAAGTAGCAGCAGTATCGATGTAACCACACCAGCAGAAAGTTAGAAGGAAAAAAATGACACTGAATCTGCAACCTATAGAATGCAAATTGAAACATTTTCTAGTAAAGGTTGCAAATTAAAAACCTTTATGAGTAAATTTGGCAGATAACTGATTCGAGGTGTTTAAGTGGGCCCTCTGGGAAGCACATTCCCAACCATTGGGGACAAAGATGAATCCTTTCATGCTGTGCCTCAACTAAATGAGGACAAAATGCTAACTGAAATAAAATTTCTGGCAGATAAACATTTTCCAGGGAAGATACTAAATCTTGGTACTTATATTCTCGTATCTGGTCAAAACAGCAGCAGTAAACGTCCAAGTCATTTCAGGTAAAAGGACTTGAAGAAATTCAATGATAAACGCAATGACACAAACAATGCAAACCTCCTGGATTACTTTAATCCAAACTCGTTGCTAAGCTATATGCAGGGATCTTTGGAAGTCTCCTCTCCTTCATAACCATTCTTATCTTCTCAACCTCTTCCCACATACCTTTACTGGCATAAATATTTGACAAAACCACATAGACCCCATCATTCCAGGGTTCCAATTCTTTTAAATGCTCAGCCACCCACTCCCCCATCTCCACATTTCCATATTTCTCACTTGCCCCCATCAAACACCCCCAAATTACCACATTAGCCTTCATAGGCATCCCCTCCACCATCTCTCTGGCCTCCTCAAGCAATCCAGCTCGCCCAAGCAGATCCACCATGCATCCATAATGCTGCAACTTGGGCTTGATCCTGTATTTATTCTTCATCATGTTGAAATAAAATTTCCCTTCCTGCACTGTCCCACCATGAACGCACGCACTCAAAACCCCGACAAAAGTTATATGGTTAGGCCTCACACCTGCTTCTATCATGTAATGAAAACATTCAAATGCATCCTTACTATGCCCATGCATTGCGTAACCTACAATCATAGATGTCCATGACGACACATTCCTTTCATCCATTCGCGAAAATACTTTATAAGCCAAGTCCATTTGACCACATTTTCCATACATGTCAATAAGCGAATTACACATCAACATGTCCGGTTTTTCAAAACTTTTAGCTTGAAACACACACTTGTGTAACTGAAGCGCTAAGTTCAAGTCCCCTAAGCTTCCACATGCCGATGTGACACTAACCATAGTCACATCATCGGGCTCAAACCCACTTTTCTTCAACTCCATAAACATCTCCACGGCCTCCTTAGCCCTTCCACCTTGAGACAACCCGCCTATAATAGCATTCCAAGAACCCAACTTTCTCTCAGAATTTTCATCAAACATTGTCCGTGCACTTTCAAATTCGCCGCCTTTCGAATACAAACTTATGAAACCACTCTCACAGAAAGTATCCAATTCCAACCCATGCCTTATAGCAACCATATGAACTTGTTGAACCAACCTTAAATCCAAAACCTTACTTACGGCCTTCAAGACAATGGGTAATGTATAAGAATCGGGCATGACACCAGCGCGAGCCATGGAGATATATATACATAATGCTCTGTGAGGTGAATCCAGCATGGTGTATGATCTTATAATGTTGTTCCAGTAAAATGGCGCATTGTACAGAGATAGCATTTGGGTTTTGATAATTTGAGCATAGATTTGATTTAATTCTTCCACATTTGTACAGTTCGAGACTTGGGTTGATATGAATTTGGCCCGTTCTTGGCTATTCTGCTGAGGGGGAGGCAAGGTGGGAGGAGAGGGAGCATTGTGGTGAGGATCAAAAGGGATGTTATTTGCAGCGAAATTATGACAGAGATGGTACGAAATGTTCAGGTTATTGGGAAATTGAATACGGGACAATCTAACTAACATTGGATGAAACGAAGTCATACGTTATGGTATAAATGCACTCCGGTGTTCTGATCTACTCCAGACGGCTTCGAGGTCCGAGGTTATCAGTGTTGTTGAAGACCAGAAGTAGAATAGTGTCAAATTTGTAATTTCAGTTACGTTTGAATTTTGGAAAGTATTTTGAATCAAAAACCAAATTGAAAATTGAAAAAGAAAATGATATTCCTTCCATTTAATAAAATGATTCACGTTTTATAACAATTATTCTTGAACTATTTAAACTATAATTCTTTTGAAAAAGTCTATTTAATTATTACAATTATAAAAAAGATAATTGAGTTATTATCATTAATTTATTATCTATTACTAGGTCATTATCATTAATTAAATTCAATAATAATTACTTTATATGTCTCAAATTATATATCTTAATTGACAATTGCATGTTTATTAAGAAAAAAATAATTTTTTTGAAATAATTTTCTTATTCTAACCAATGAAATTAATTTGTTATAGATAGTAAAATGAGAAAGAAATTTTGATGAGTGTTAATGAATTTTATATTTTTGATGTGTTATGATTCTAATGAAAAATTTGGCTAATTAAATATGGATAAAGTTAATAAAAATGTGACCAAAAATAAGACATTAAAGGAAAGTGACAAATAATTTGAGACGAACAAAAAAAAATTAGGACAAATAAAATAAGACGAAATGATTATAACATTCTATCCATTCTGAAATTACAAATTACATACCTATATTTTAAATTTTTATTCAACTAAATTGATGAAATTTAAAGACTTAAATTACAATATAAAGTATTAAAATTCGGATTTGGTAGTACTTTAATACTATATAATATATTGACATTAACATTGATTAAAATAAAAAAATAATTTGAATTTATATACTCCGTATTTAAGATTGAGAGAGGATCAAAGTATTTATGTTTCTAATTTTTACATTCCCAGACCATTTTGAGTTTCACTCTTCCATGTAAATCGAGTGTCGACTGACGAAAAAAGGGAGGATGATGATGACGAATGATAGGCAAAAATCTTAAGACATTACTAGCTTTCAGCTCCTCGATCTCAGCTCAGTGGAGCTTCCTCCGAGTTAGATTTAACTGCCAATCGCTTCTCGTAGACAAAATCCATTTCCCACTGGGATGCAATTTCTGACCTCCAAGTATTTTGTTCTCATCCCCCAATTCTTTGGAGTTCTTCGTTTTGGTTTTATGTTAGTTTGAGTGATTGTTGTCAAGATTGATTTTGTTTGTTTGTTTGTTTGTTTGTTTGTTTGTTGAAACTGAGAGCCTGTTCTACAAGCTTATCGTTGATAATGTGGCCGTAGGAACTTCTCGCTATTGTCTACACTCCCAACAGTTGGCGAGGCTTGCCAGAAATATAGAGCAGATTTTTAGGCGTCCCCAGGGACTCATCAACAGTACGATCTTCTATTTGAGTTCATTTTTCATTTATATTTACTAGCCTTTATTGTTACAAAGGGTGTTGCTACGAATCGAGCCCGTAACAATTTAAGCTCTTTATCTTTTCCTTGAACCATTTTAATCAAGACATTTTTCTCAACGAGAGGTTACTAAATGATGAGTTATGCATTTGGCTCTGGCTCAAACAAAGAAGGGTAACCGGGAAGGTAATACAAAATTATAATAAAAAGAATTGGCTTACAGAAAATGACAAAATAAGTCATCTATTGCCTCTAACCATTGGGTAATTATTGACTCTTATTTCTTTCCAGGAGTGTGCCGACATTCTACATGAATTCATGACTGCAGTTAGGCAGACCTACACTGAAAAAAGTTTTGTACAGGTCACCTAAATCATTCCCGGACCCTGACACACCCGTTAGACTGCCAAATTTCAATAATATTGCAGATGCTCCATTTGGCATAAAAGCCGCCAAAACTAATGATCTCGGTGCTATTAAATCGGGTTTCAAGATCCACGAATAGCTCTTTGCTGGACCTCTAGAGGATTATCTAACCACTTTTGGTGAAGGCTTAGATCCTATAATGGTTTCTTGGAACTTCATGCTACCTGTTGGACAATATTAATTTAATTAATATTCTAGTATTTATGTTAATTTATTAAATAAGTTAGTTATCCTACAAGTAACAAGCAGTCTATAATAAAATCATATGTATTTCCCTAATTAATTTCTCAAACTATATTTATACAAGTTTTCTGCTATTGCTTTTATATCTAACTTCCTCTTGTTATCATATTATTTATATAATTTTCTATATAAATTAACATAGTATTAGAGCCATCAAACTTAAGCAACCCTAGCTGCTGCCCACAATAGTTAGCGATAGAATGTCCCTAGGATTGCAACCGTAAAAAACCTATGAAACCCTAACCCTAAAAGCTCTGTCACCTACAGGATCAACGCAGGGAGCTTTAATTAGATTTTTGAATGTATGGTCATCTTCCTCTTATTAAGACGAATCCGTATCAACAAACCGCATCCAAATCTGGCAAGAAACATGTCTTCACGCACCAAGAAAAGATTTTAGCAGCAACCCACGCGCTTCCTGTAATTTTATGCCGAGAAGACAAGCCTATTTAAAGTCGAACTGAGCCAAATAGCAGTCAGGCGAGCCAAGCCAAGCCGATGATGTCAACAAACGTCAACAACATGTCATGCTTGCATCGGCTTTAAGTCAGCATAAAACAAGGTATAAGTTATCATAAGAACTGACAGACATCAACATAATTGACCTAGAAATTATGTTGATTGGTTTGAAGCTTTGTTGACCGATTTTTCACAAAGTTTGACTAGTTTTGGACTATTGTGGTTGAGATATTTCCAATTTTGCCTTAGCTTTTGTAAATTTTGCACTTGAATATAGGTTGTTGAATTACGTTGAATATTTAATATTCCTATTGCGATACTGAATTTTTATAAATATTACAATCATGAACAAATTTAAACAAGGGCCATTAATGTCTCCCTTAATGGCACAGGTTACGTTGTGTGGTACTAAGCAGTGCTCAACTTTATGAAGGGGAATAAAGTTTGACATTATTTTACTAAAGATATAAAAGACAGAGAAAACAAATAAAAGTTTCAAGAATGACTTGGAAATGGGATAGTAAAAATCACCAACTTATCACATGGTTCCATAATTCCTTCGTTTATTCGTATTAAAGAAGTATGTGATCTTTTGGTTTCTCGTTGCATAATTGCTGATTTTGCACATCAATACCAAATTGTGGGTGCTTTAGCTGAACTAAAGTAAAGCCCATAACAATCTATTACTTACTTTTATACTTAGATAGAATCACTATAAGATCAATTAGTATTATCGGAACCAAAGTGGACAAAAGATGCATAACTCTACGAGATTTATTGAGAAAAGTAACAAATTATTCAATTCCTTATGGATCTCGATGAAATATATGAGCTAGTTCGAACATCTTTTCTACATCGAATTCCTATACCATCAATTCGAGATGATGCAATTCTTGAGCTCATCTATGAGGAAACACGACTTGGTACTCTCAAAAAGAATACGAATGTATTGAAGAAAGAAATAGTAATGGTCGTTAGTTTTTCTTATTTGTCTTCATTTACATGTCACTCCTACCATAAGTTAGGCCACTTCGTTGAGAATTGTTCTAATAAGAATAAATGAATATGTGTTTATTTTTACAATTTGGATTACAAGATACAAAATTGTCCGAATTTAACCGAACATCCCAAACAAAAAAGAACTCGAAGTCTCATCCCATTGTAACTGCTACTAGTCAACCCTCCCTTAATACTGTGGATGCTAGTGATTTGCTTGAAATTTTAAAACAGATCATGACTTAACAATTCAGTTACTACACCAGTCATTGTCTTATTGGTCATTACATTGTAAGCTCCTTCGGATTTAGGAGACAATGATAATTTGTGGGACAAATTATAATTCCCACATGATTATTTTGCCTTCGTGTCACGTGTTATTTATTTGGTTAAGTTATTTTAACAAGTTAAAAGCCGTGGCTATAATACTTTTAACTTGAAAGAGAATGTTAGAAAATATTAATTTAAGTAATATTCTAGTATTCATGTAGTTTATTATTAAATACAAGTAGTCTATATAAAGTTGTATGTATTTTTCTAATCCCTCAAGTTATATATGTACAAGTTTTGTGCTTTAGCATTTATATATAACTTTCTCTCGTTATCGTAATTTATATAATCCCCTATATAAACTCACACTACCTATGGGATTTTTGCTCCTTTTTGCATATTTAAGCATATCTTGTGCTTCTTTTGGGCTAATTGTAATTCCTAGCCATGGAACTTTTCCATTTTCGAATGTAACCGGATAATGTGATATAAATATTGCCCCGATTGCCTTTGATTGAGCAACATTCTCTAATTGTTTATGGATATTCCTTGATCGCATATTACTATTGCACAAGGAAATAAAGTTAACAAATTTGGTTCATCATATTTGGATAAAGTTTCATTGTCAAACAAAGTTATCGCAAACCAACATTCAAAATTATAATTATATTTAAATTTAAATTAAAGCAATAGTATCTAAATATACAGTGGTGTGAATAACATTGAAAATCATATTTATACCTCCAATTAATTTAGAGCAATACTATATTTATATGCTAGGTACGCATGCAACTGCCTTAACACAAATAGTGTGTCATAATTATCACAAGTTTTACGGGCACATATATTTATGTCATATATGACCTAGCAATTATAAAAAAAAAGTCATTCAACATATAGTCAACAAAATACTAATGTCTTACTTGTAAAAGATTTTAAGTTCGAATTTTTTGCACGTAGTATGTGGAGTTATTTTCTCTCTAATAGGCTAATAGGCTGAGAAATCTTGCTGCCATATAAATTTGATAATGCCTTGCAGCTTGTAAACACCCTACTATTATAAAAGGTTTTCTGTAATTTTTTAGTTATGTATGACAACAAAGGTTCAACACTAGAAAGGATGTAGACAGCAAAACTGCTCAAGACAACAAAAGTTGAAGCACTAAAAGTCCCAAAATAGAAAAGAACTAACAGAATGACAGTTGGCAAAAGCAAGTACTCAACATGGCCACTAACTTGTCCCCTACACTTAGCCATTCCAAAAATGGACATTGGAGTCTGGTAGTAGCTGAAGACAAGAAAGAATTCAAATGAACAAAATTCCAACTACTAGATTATCTTAGTATAAATTAGAGACTTATCAGTTCAAGTAAATGTTGAAGATTTTGTAAACCTTGAGGCTTGCTGCATCTCCAAAGAACCTTCAAAGAGAAACATTTAGCCAAAATCTTCACACCAAAAACAAGGCTGCAAGCTATTGTTACTTGAAGTCAATTTCAGGAAATGAAGCAAAGCCTTGATAGACTGAGATCATTTTCTCTTCCTGCTATAATATGAAAATAGCTCAAAATGAGCTAAGTTGTATTCTTTCATCTTGAACTTAAATGATATATTGATATTCTTTGAATTGTTTAATAGCTTACAGTTGAAATTTACCTTTACATGTTACTTTATCCTTGTTCCTATGATTGTATGCCATGAATAAGTTCTTGGTCTAAATATAGTATAAGGAGATAATTTATGTTGCATTAAACTATTGTACTCTAAATATTTGTTGCAGCAAGCCTTGCTCACAGCAAGACTTGTAACAACAAACAATAAAAACTTATTCCCAACAATAATTTTTAAACTTAAACAATAACTTTTGAAAAGATTATTCACCCCCCTTCCCCACCATCCCTTCTCAGTTTATATAAGTGCTCAAAAGGCCTAACACTCTCCGATTTAAAAAGAGGAATTATGGGCTTAATGTTGTGAATTTCTGGCTCATTACTATTATTATATAATTATGATGGTTCTTGTGGGATTCAAACATATGTTATTTTCAAAAATAGTCCATGATTAGCGTAATGAGGTTTGGATACATATATATTAATATATAAATACAGTAATGAACGGAGCTCTCTCAGAGAGTCCAATAATTTTGGACTCTCTCATATTTTAGTATGATAAAAGAGAGCTCTATCAGATAATTCAATAATTTATAACTACTAAAAAAATTATCTCAAACAGTCGGTTACTTTACAACTACTAAAAATATATATTATTAATTAATTGTATTAATTGAAATATAAAATATTAAAAATATAAAATTAATACCAAAATAAAAAGGATTTGGCAATATTGGGTTTTATCTTTTTACCGATAAATAAATAAATAAATTATTAACTTCACAATTTAAGATATTAGGTCAAACTAAAAAATGAACCAAAATTAAAATAATCAGAGATCTAATAAAGTCTTTAAGTTTTAGATCCCTAAAATAATTTTATTTATAATACATATTTTCAATAATTTTTCATCATAATGAAGTCTAACAAAATATTCTTCTCACAAATTTGAAACTTATCTAATTTATAAATAGTAATTCAATAAATATGTTATTAATTAAGAATCTAGACTAATTAAATTTTTATTTTTTTATTTAATAGTTTATAAATTATTATGTTATAGATTTAAATTAACTTCAGATATTAATCATTTATAAGTTTATTAAATATTAATAAAAATAATTTAATAAATATATTAACTCCTTTAAATTTTGTAAGAAGTTGATATATGCATACCTTAAATACATTAAGAAATTATATAATATAATATAATATAATAATATATTATCTATATCAAAATTTAAAAAAAGTCATATATTCAAAAGAATGAGGAAATAATCAATAATTTTATATAAAAATATTAATTAATTAGATAACTTAGATTTTAGTTTTGATACTTCTAAATTTAATATTATTATATTTTAGACATTTTATGAATTTACTTTAGTGTGGACTTGATTTGTTTTATGTAAGAACCCAATATTTTCAACATGTTATGAAATTTATTTATCTTAAACAGTATAATATTTTTGGGATAAAATAAACTATAGGGTGCTAAATGCAAATATTATTTTTTGACAAAAAGAATGTTTAAGTTGCCGTCAGGGAATATTCATTCCCATACCGTGCGCCGCATAATGACAAAGTATTAGTGGAATCCACGACAAAAAACATGTGGACCATACTAATATTTGTCGAACGACTTTTGAGCCACCGTAAAATTCAAACAGTCAATAATTATTGGCTTGTCACTTTCTACTATACTATTACTCCGACAAAGATTGCAACAGTAATATGAGTAATAGTAAATATATATAAATTTAATGTTGATGTATCTGATAAATAATTTTCTATGGTCAGTGTCAGTAGTTTTAAATATCTGCAACAGTATTGGAAACAATTATCAAATATACTAAAGTGTAGTATAACTAGATATATGATAGTAACTATGTGATAACACAGCTAATAAGAAATGTGTAAGAACCCAATATTTTCAACACGTTATGAAATTTATTTATCGTTAACAGTATGATATTTTGGGGATAAAATAAATTCTAAGGTACTTAATATACTAATATTATTTTAGAGTATGGTATAGCTGGATATATGAAAATAATTGTGATATAGCATAACTGTCAAATAAGAAATAATTGTAGGAGTCAGTGAATGAATTATTAAATTTAATGTATAGGATGCTTATGAAGTGCTTGAAGAATTATTAGTAGAAAAGCTATTATACTAGTAGGATATGAACTTTAATTAATAAGTGACTGATTTTGGATAAGTATAATGATGGACGGTTGGAAGT
>JAUMHB010055715.1:0-15586 GCA_032359685.1 Pittosporum tobira
TAGAACTAATTAAATATTAAAAAAATTACATAAAATATTACAATAACTTTTTATAATATATCAATAAACAATTGTGTATAACCCGGACAATGCCAAACACTCGAGCTAATCTTGATTAAATAAGAAACGTGTTGAGTGGGGATAAAGTTGAAAGAAAGTCACAATCTTTTTCTTAATTAAAGTTTTGTTCAAAATCTTTCCTAAATTCTGGAAATAGCCAAATATCTCTCTTTGCCTCTCATTACACATATATATATACTAAACACATTAAATTATAATTTTTATAATTAATCATGACATCATAATTTATTTAAAAGTGTAGATATGATCTTTTGCATAAACCCTAATTTTCATGACAATCTTAATTGTAAGCAATTGATAATTGAACCATAAAAACATGATTAAATCAGATCTATTCAAAACATGCATATATGCTAGAACAATCAATTGACCAACCAAACAAATCATTAAACTATAATTATAACATAAAATAATAATTTGAAACATAAAATTAAATAAACAAGTTAGGGATTAGACAACTTACCTTCTTCCTCGCTATGATGATGTAAAATACAATAAGAGCTAATCTTATCGTGCTGTTTCGTCAAGTTTCCTGCATGACACAGTGCCAGATGACACTATGTGTCATTAGGCCTAATTTTTTTTTGTTCTTTCGAACATTTTTTACATGCTAGAACTTAAATTTAATTTTTGGAATGAAACCTAATTTTATTAGGTCATTCTTGGAGCAAAATCCTCGCTCGCTTACTGGAGGAGCAAGACCTCCGACTTGTAAAGATGATATATTGTTTTAAGTGTGTGTCATCTAAAACTTATATAGTATAAATCATGTCAAATATCTTTTTTCTTCAAATTTAGGAAAGATAGAGTTTGAATTCGTTCACAATCTCCATTATTTTAGTGTGAAGACTGACATAGGATGTCAAATTTAGGATTTTCACATTTATAACAGACCAAATAGATCTACAAGCTCAAGTATTGAGAACCTCCCATACATAAGTCAAAAAAAAAAAAAAAAAAAACTTCTTTGTTATTTCTGAAACGATTTCAATATACAAGTCTCTAAATTCTCAAGGGAATCAAGAGGGGTCCAACATATTATTCAAAATTTTCCATTTCAACATCCTAGAGATAATTTGTACCATTGCTTATGTGCTCCTATCAGGGCAACTCTTAATTAGTAACTTGAAAAACTAATTTACGGTCTAACATAAAGTTTATATCATAAAAAAAGATTTAATTTTCAAAAAAAAATCAACTTTAGTATTTTTTGCATTTAAATCAATTATTGATTTTTTTTTGTAGAAATACGATTGACCTATACAAAAACCTTTCAAAAGTAACCTTTTATGCATGATTTAAAGTTTCTATACGTTTCCACTTAAACTTTTATGTTTTTGAATTTATCGAAACGAAATTCTAAAGAGTAGTTTCTATATTACAATGTTTCCAACGAAAAGAAGTTGTTTCCATAATTTTCATTCGAAAAGATCGAAATATTCGAAAATTTGTTATTAACAAAACACTACTATTAATTAGACTAATCAAAATAATTAATTAGTTTCAAGATTTCAAAAAATATGAGTTAATCAAATATATATTTGGTTAAAAATAAATTTTAAATGATCATTATTGTTTAAAATAAATGAAATATTTTTGGTGTTATTTTTTAGGTTTTTGAATATGGTCATATTTATCATAATATTATATACTCATCATATATAGATAATTTAAACATGTATTGAATATATCACAACATATTGTAATATATATGTATATGAGTTTATAGTAGAATAAAATTTTCTAAATTGTTCAATTATGTTTCTATAATTTTTGAAGTTTTTCTAGCGTTTTCGAAATATTTTCAAATTGTTTATGTTTTTTAACTATCCGAAACACATCATCGAAACGAAACTTTGAACCGTGCATAAGGACACTTGCACTTTACTCCAATCATTGTGGACATGCTAGAGTAACTTAATCATTTACTTTTTGTTAATTTTTCATTATTAAGAAATATGTTGCAAATAATGTGATATATATTTTTATTTAAAAAAAATGTTACATATAATTTAAATAAGAATAATATATAGTTGACAATATTCGATTCGTTATTTATTGAAAAATATTTCATGTTGCATCAAATTATTCATTTATTTTTATGTTAGTGTCCAATGATTTTGTGTTATTGTTCACAAATACTTGGAAGATTAAATTAAATAAAAACATTGTCTAAATATTTTCGGTAACATGATATACAAATTCTACAACGAAAAACAAACAAACAAGACACCCTTATTTTTATTTTTAATTTTAATTTTTTATTTTGAGTGGACGGTGACGATAATTTTACCGTACTTATGAAGATATATATTAGAAATATTCAAAATTTTCCTTGACAAGAGGAACAATTCTGCGCATGATGTACGAAAAACTCGAATTTAAAATTTTTTACCAATAAGAACTCTCGAAGTCTCCGGTCTTAACCGGCCATTGGGATAATCCTTCGTTGCCACACCTTTTTCATCTTGTACAAAGAATTGATATTTTGAGTTTTTCACAAAGTACAGTTGCATAAAGTCATATGCTACAAGAAAATAAATAGCTATCATTGGCATGTGAGCATTTAATACATTCCTCAACATACGCTAATTAATTAGTGGATTGATTCTAGTGTCTAAATATTCAAATTTATTCCTCAATTAAATTAAATACTTATTGATATGAAAAAAAAAAAAAAAAACTTGAAATACTGTACATATGGGAATAGTTCATTTAATACATTCCTCAACATACGCTAATTAATTAGTGGATTGATTCTAGTATCTAAATATTCAAATTTATTCCACAATTAAATTAAATACTTATTGATATGAAAAAAAAAAAAAAAAAAAAAAAAAAAAAAAAAAAAAAAAAAAAAAACCTTGAAATACTGTACATATGGGAATAGTTCCAAAAATCCAGACATGGCAACCGCCATAGCCGCGCAAAGGCCGACAAAACTTTCCTTTTCCATTTACACTTCTATTTTACAATTCTGCGTGCGTTTAAATCGCCTTCTGTCATAATGTAAAACTTATACTCCTCCGTCCCGTAATAATTATAATAGTTTTTGACAATTATTTAATATAATTTTTAAAATTTATAAAAAAATATATTAGAATGATATATTTTAATAATATTTTAATTATAACTAAAAATATAATACATAAATATATATTTTTTAAAATTAATTAAAAAAAAATAATTCGTACTACACAATCATCAAAAACCATTGTAATTATTATATATATTCATACACTCCTCTATGTTTTGATTCATTCATTCATTCCACTCCTCAATCGGTCTTCTTCACCCCATTCAAATTCCCATGTAAGCGCACTCTCTCATCTATATCTACAGTAAATAATTCTCTCTGTTATATGTTTAAGTGAGTTTTTTTTCTCTGCTACATGGTTTTATTATTTTAATTTTTTTTTTTCTATTTTGTTGGATTGCTAAAATTATGTGAATCGTCTTAGATGTTGCAGGTTTGATTTATTTATAATTATTTTTTTTTTAAATTTTCTTTTTGTTTTAAGTGTTATATATGTTTGTTGGATTGCTAAACTTATGTGAACCATCTTAGATTGTGCAGTTTTTTTTTTTTTTTTTTTTTTAATTTTTATTTTAAACTGTTATGTTTGTTGGGCTGCTAAAATTATGTGAAGCATCTTAGATGTTGCACTTTTTTTTTCTTAGTACCTAGGAGAAGTGAGACCGTAAGTAAAATTAAAGGGTTTGGAATCAATTCACTTGGTTAAAAGTTTGATTTGAACTTGATTCAAAATATTAAAAAGTAGAATATGAGCATGGTTTTAAGTTCGATTAATTATTTAGACCATATTAAATTTTTTTTCTATTAATATTTGATATGACTTGCTCAAAAATTTCAAATTACTCGGACTCGATTCATATTCATGTTTAATTCGGTAGTTAAACGAGACATATACCCTTAAGGAGAAGCAAGTTCTACCCAGAAGCAGCTTTTGCATCTAGTTGTTTTCAAAAGGTAGAATAGAACAGGTATATATGTGAGCCTGGCGATCGGAGCCGTCTGGAAAATTTTTGTGTAATATGGAGGTGTATATATATATATATATATATATATATTTGTTATTGTTACTTTTTGTACTTGAATAGTATTCTAGCTATCGAATTCACGTAGGACTATAGTAAAACCCTAATTGAGTTCATATGGGTAGAATAGAACCGGTATACATGTGAGCCTGGCGGTCAGAGCCGTCAGGGAAATTTTTGTGTAATATGGAGGTATTTAGGGATGAAGAATTTTATGATATTGTTCTTGTATTGTTACTTTCTGTACTTGGATAGTAACCTAGCTAGCAAATTCACGTACGACTGTAGCAAAACCCTAATTGAGTTCATATGGGATTGCATACATATAAATATTCAAGTCCTTATATGATTATTTTTTCCGCATATTTTGTGGATTATTTATTTTATTAGGAGGCTTCAGGATCCAGCGACCATACGCTAACACTGCTATTTATTTCTTGTTTTACTATCTCGGTCGTGAAAAGAAAATGAAGTCCAAATTGTGTTTTTATCTTGAAAAGAATAACATGTATATTAATTAAATTGATTGGTTCATAAAAGACCTCTTTATGTGAGACTATTCCAATTTTAAGTGACTTAAATTTTCTTGAGTAAAATTCATTTAATCACTTGTGGTTTGTGTCAACTCTCACATGACCACATGTGATGTAAAATACGACACATAATCACATATGGTTTTGAGGTTAAGTGAAACTGTAAAGTTTACTTAATGCCGTCAAGTTCAAGATGAAATGATAAATAATTTTATTTGGACTAATTTTCACATGACCACATATGGTTTAAAATGTCGACAGATAACCACCTGTGTTTTGGAAATATTTCAATTTGGATCTAATGAATTTGAAACTCTTGTTCCAAAATAGAGACAAAATTTGTATCTAGTAGTATTTTCTAATTCTATAACAAAGGGTGTATTTCTGAATTTTCATGAAATTATTACGTATTTCAGATATTATTTTGAAGGACAAAAGGAGTATTCTTCAATTTTACTCTAGAAACTTTAGAGTAAAATTTATTTTTGCAAAATTTAACATCACAATTAGACATAATTATAAGTCTTGTATATATGTTAATTAGTTCTTAGATTTATACATGATCTTTATCTTCAAATGAAGGGTTTAATATGAAAAAAAAAATGTAAAATTTAATTAGTAATGCCCTTTAGATAACTTACAATAAACATCATTATTGTGATATTGATTTATCTGTGTTGGTTCTTATTTTATTATTTATGCACTTGAGAGTTCTGTCTAACTTTATTCTCTTTTCCAGAAGAAATGACTACTGAGAATCCAAGTTTCAAAGAATACATTTGGTACTACACTCCGTACACTAAATGCAATTTGCTATCTTCCTTCATCTACTCATTCATTCACTCCCCTGCATATTATTGATTTTTTTTTTTAATTTATTATAATTATTATTTTGTTGATTTCTATGTTTTCAGGTTTGCCAGCTACTTCGGATTACCAAACGACGTCGTAATCGAGGTCGATGGCGTATTCTTCGTTTGCAATAAGGTCGGTCTGCTATATTTGGTTTTTCACTGAACTGATTACAACTGTAATCTGCTATTTTCTTCTAATCTGTCAAACGAGCTGAGTATGTCTGTTTTGTGTTTCTTCAGATTCCTCTCATGTCTAAAAGTAGAAAGCTTCGCGATCTGATAAAGAAAAACACAAACCTCCAAATAAAACCTGCAGACGAACAGGGAAACAGCGAATCTGATTTTGAGTTCGATGAAGAAGAATGCTGCTACATCAATTTCCGTAGCTTTCCGGGAGGTCCTGATGCATTTCGGACCACCGCCAATTTTTGCTACGACATGAAATTCGAGCCAACTTGCTCGAACGTGGCTCCCCTCCGTTGCATCGCTGAGTTATTGGAAATGACTGATTACTACTCAGCAGATAATCTCATTTCGATATCCGAGAGATTTCTATCTCAGACTCTTAGAGACCTACAAGGCTCCATCAAAATGCTAAAATCTTGCGAGCAGTTGATGCCTCAAGCGGAAACGCTAGGAATTGTTGATAGATGCATCGAATCAGTAGCTGCTTTGGCTCCTAGAACGTCTATGTCTATTTGGCCGGTGAATGAAACGGCCTCTGGTAATCTAATGGAAACAAGTAGTAATGGAAGGACAAGGAACATCCACTCCTGGTTTTTCCGTGAACTCACTAATTTTAGATTGCCAATGTTCAAGCGTTTGATTTCCGCCAAGACAACTCGAGATCTGATGAGTTCGGATGTCACTGAGAGTTGCTTAATTGCATATGCTCGGAGACACATTCCCGGTATTATCTCTGGTAGGCGTCAGAACCAATCTTCTGATTCTGTATACCCTTCAAAGGATGTACAGATAGAGATTTTGGAGACCATAATCGCCAATCTTCCATGTCGAAAAAGCACTTCTGTAGCATCATCAAAGGCAGTGATCAAGTTTCTATTCAGATTGTTGAAGGCTGCCAATATTTTGAACGTTAGCAGAGCTAGTAGAGATGCTTTGGAGAAGAAAATCGGATCCCAGCTCGAACTAGCAACGCTTGATGATCTTCTCATAGCCAGCTATTCAAATCTAAATGAGACGCTAGATGTCGGTTATGTTGAAAGGATGTTAGGTTACTTTTTTGATGAACTAGAAGAGAAATCAGAGAGTAGAAGATTTAAATCGGAGGCATTGATGCTCGTTGGAAAATTGATGGACTACTACTTATCTGAAATTGCATCAGACCCGAATCTGAAACAGGAAAATTTCTACACACTAGCCTTGGCATTGCCTGACCATGCCAGGCAACTTGACGACGGTCTTTACAGAGCTCTTGACATCTATCTCACGGTATGCTTTGTCTTTACATTACATAATCATCCATTACGACAATTGGATTTGTTTGGTGTAACTTATAAAAACTAGGTTTACAACTTAACTTTATTACAAATAAAAACTTAAGTTGAACTTAAATTGTAAATTCCGTTTGTTAATCATAAATTTAACTTATTAAATATGAATTTTGGTTCCATAAGCTCTAAAAATTGTATAAATTGACTACCGAATAAATGCAGTGTGTTTTACTAACAGAGTAGTTATTAATTAAATTGTTTGAATTTAATGAATCTGCAGGAGCATCCATGGCTAGAAGAGGCAGAGAAAGAGAAGATATGCGGAGTGATGAACTGCGAGAAGTTGACATTCGAGGCATGCACTCACGCGGTTCAGAACGAGCGGCTTCCAATGCGAGTGATGTTTCAGGTTTTTTCAGTCAAGCACCTTGAGCTCGGCCATGAAATCGCCCGAACTCTACATGCAGCAGCCAAAACGGCTCGGGCCGATGTAGGACAACCCTCAAATCGTCCGCATGAGGAGAAAGAGGGGGAGATGGTTGAGGATGCACGTGAGAAGGATAGAGAAAATCAACTGCTGCGAACTCGAGTGAAGGAGCTGGAGCTTGAGCGTTCGACATTGAAGGAGGCGATTGAGAAGATTGGTAAGGTAGGTGGAGGAGGAGGAGCGTATTGGCTCGCAAGGGCGTTTGGGTGTAAGTTCATGACGCAAGTGTGTGACGGGCATAAATTAATGGATGGTTATACCAGGAGGAGACGAAATCATCGTCACTAGCTTGTGGCATTTGTTCATTATTCTCTTAGTTTTATTGTTTTTTGACTAATCTTTATCTAGGGAAATTTCTTACTGGTATGAAAAAAAAAATTATGTTTATTTATTTGGGGGCTATTTCTAAATTGATACCTCTTTTTACAATTTTATCACTCCCACTATTGAATATTAAACATTATATTTTTTGACAATTTTTGTTCGGAGTTTAAAACATTTCAAATTCTGAATCTCTCTCATATTATTTGTCAAGTTCACGTTACATTATTTTACACAAATTAAACTCAGACACCCATATAAATAAAACAATAAGAACAAAATATAATTCCAATTTAAACATTTCTTTTTGGACAGGTTCTGCATGTATTGGTAAATATATAACTTTAAAATTTAATTTAAAATAATTTATTCTTCAAATTTGACACTATGGACAAGTATTATATAGACGTGGTCTATTTATAATTTATTGACATGAGGAGAAAATTCCATAAAGAGTCAATTTAATTTATATTTTGTGATGTATGGAAAGTCTAATTATTTAATGTAATTTAAGTTAGGATTCATTCATTTGTGTGGTCATTGTAACTGGTACAGTTTTACCTGTATTAGCTTTTGTAACTGCAATTATTTTTGAAAATTTAGAATTATATTCGATGACTTGTAGCTGATGAAGCTAAAATGTGATTATTGTATGATTAAGATTACAAGTGTTCTGGTTGAAATAAAATAAAATTACCATGCGTGTGTGTAGATATTTTTCCGATGATTATATCATATGTGTCTTTTTGAAAGATATTACTTTTAAAATTCATTTAGTTATGTACTCCATCCGTTTCATAAAAAGTGACTTGATTTGAATTTTTTGGTTAAATTGACCATTTTTGAATCAAAATTACTACTAATTTATACATAAATAGGCGACAAAACCATGATTATTAGAAATTAACTACATCAAATGTACTTATAGATCCAACGTTCGTTTGCTTAAATACCTAAATATATAAGGTTAATTATTAATTTGAATTTTGGTCAATTTGACCAAAAAATTCAAACTATACCACTTTTTATGGGACATATGGAGTATTATATAAATATTCAAAGTTACAAAACATGTGCAAGGCAAGATTTTTTAATTGATATTATTTTATCATTTTCTTAAGAATAATTCCATGTTGTAATATTTTATGTTATTTTGAAAAAAATTATTCTCAAATTGATATGTTAATTTGAAGAGTTATGTGTATTTTTTATTTATATTTTTTTTGGTGTTGGCATTAGTATTTTTAATTAGTGGAAGTATGTTAATTTCACATTGTAATTATTTTTGAAGACCGCACTTTATTTTCATATTATAAATTACGTGGAATATTTGATACTCTCATTAGGCTCAAATGTGTGGATTAGTTATATTTTTAGCAAAATTTTTATTGATCTTAAAAATAATTTTATGTTAGTATATTTGTTGTTATTAAAAAAAATTCATTCTAAAATTAACATGTTATATATATATATATATATATATATTAAGATATTAAGGTATTAAGTAAGTAAGAGAAATATAACAACTTTTAAAAAGCAAAAAGATATTTTTAATATTTAATCTTGTTTGAAAAATTCCAAAAGCCTGAAAGTTTTTCCACACCACAAAGTTTTTGCTGCAGTGTTTTTCGGCTTAAATAGTTATTTAAAAGATACTTTTGGGCTACAACTTTTAGTTTGCCGAACATTTCTTGATTATGCGTTTTAGACTCAAAAACCTAAAAAGTCCCAAAAGTCACAAAACCAAATATGCAATTAATATTTAGCTTAGCCCATTATGTTTATTATTATTTTAACCCGTAAGTTTAATGTTATGCGCTTACTTTTTAGTTTAGTCTAGTTATTAGAATGATGTTATTATATGGCTTCTTAGTTTTTAGGTAATATTAGGTAGCTCACTTTCTACGTTAGGTTAAGTCTATTTAAAGGTTATTTTTTTCAATATAGTAGACACATCTATCACTTTATTAATCCTCTAAAATTTTATGGTTAATCTACCAATTTATCTCTTTTCCTTTTAAATACTTGTGATCGCAAAACTTACTCAAATAGAATTCTTGTGATTCTTAGATTCTTTCTATTTGATCGCATTTTTTTACTGTGTCTAGTGGTATCAGAGTAAGGTTTCGTCCTGTTGCAAAGAAGTCTACTGATAAAGCAAAGACAATCCATATATTCTCTTATTTTTGCTAGGGGAATGAGGGTAACTTTATACATACAATTATCATTATTATTGATCAGAGATTGGTCAGAGAATTTGCTTGCAAGCATTGGTTAATTGTCTTCATTACCTCTACTAATCTATTATAATGGTCAGAGAATTTGCTTGCAAGCATTGGTTAATTGTCTTCATTACCTCTACTAATCTATTATAATTTTCCAGTTACGAAAAAGACAATATTTGGTTATTTTTTTGGTTCAACTTCTCCAACTATCAATCCACTTGTTTTGATGAGGAACATGGAGTTTATCTTTAAACTTTTGATATTGAGAATGTCGAAAGGTGCAAGGGCATAAGTTGGACGACTAGAAGATTAAATTTACTATCTTGAAGATTGATGTGCCTTGTTAGAAGAATATGACATCCAGGTTCATTGTTGTGTATGCTTGCAATTTGAAAATAGTGATCTTTTAAAGGAACTAGAGAAAGAGTATGATAAACTTGTTCAAAATAAAATTAACAAATCTTTTAAACTATTATCTTCAAAAGTTTCATACAAGTTTTGAAAGCTAGCTTGTATAGAGGCAACTTATACTTTTAAGCAAGACCTTCAAAGACTTAGATAAATATGGAGACAACTCAATCGAAGTTCGCTGCTTATTGGGCAAACTCACCAACAGAAGTACTGTCCATGACAAGATTTCCAACTAATGAATAACTCATTTTAAAGATACATGAGGCTCCTAGCTAGCTAGTTTCGCACAAGTTATTGTACAATTGAAGTTAATGTTATTAAGGAATTCCAAGTTGTTAATTAGTCATGTTTTACGAGACCTAAGAAAATTTACCATAACCTGCATGGGAAGGAAAACAATTCACCACAAGTTGGGAAGGTAGATTCTCTAACAATTGAGATTGATTCTATTCCTATTCCACGTGGTCGACATGCAGCAAATTGATTTTGTTATCACATAACACTTCTTTACAGTGATGGTTAATATGAAGGCATTGAGCATTGCAGCGTTATTTCATCAAAATTTCTCTTAGGAGCAACATTACACATTCATGCTTCAAATAAATTTATTGAATAATTCTTGGTGTTTGATACTTCAATATTTTAAAATTTGATGTCGAATTTTTACCAAAAAAAAAAAAAGGGGAATGACATGGAATAAATTGCATAAATAGCCAATTTAATTTATATTTTATGATGTATGGAAATTCCAATTATTTAATATAGTTTTATCTATTAATTAGCTTAACCCATTATGTTTATGATTATTTCAGCCGGTTTAATGCTTTGGGCATACTTTTTAGTTTATCTTAGTTATTATAATCTTAATATTATTAAATTTCTTAATTTTCAAATAATATTAAGTAGCTTCCTTACCAAGCTAAGCTAAGTTAAGTTTATTTAAAGATAATTTTTTCATTGTAATAGACATCTCTCATCATTACTGATTATGTTCCTATAGAATTTTACAATTAATCTATCATTTTATCTATTTTCCTTGTGGATTTTTGTTTATTTAGATTGAATTCTTGTAATTTTTGAATTCTTCGTGTTTTCTCACATCTTACGTTGTGTAATTTATCCACGTAAAATTTAAAATTTGCTATAAGTCTTATTATTAATTTTAACATATCATTTAGATAACAGTTAAATAATAATATTCTAATTCTAATTTATAATAAGATGATATACCACTACTCAAATTTCAATATGGGTTGATCTATTTTATCTTTTGTTATTCTATAAAGTTCTAATATTCATTTTTCAAATGTTTTATGGACAAGCCCGAAGCTTATGACTTTATGAGCATATTTGACCAAGTTTGAGCTTGCTCATCGCATGCCCGATCCAACCAAACCCAAGCCCGCGCTCACTTTTAAAATCCGATTGACTGATCTAATTACGTAGAGATATAATAACAAAAATTTATATTCTTTCTGTTCTAATATATCATATTCTTCTACACACACACACACACACACACACACAAATGTATGTGTGTGTGTGTGTGTGTGTGTGTGTGTGTGTGTGTGTAGAGTGTGTGTATATAGAAGAATATAATATATTAAAATTGATGTGTAAGATAACGATTACATGAAATGTCTTATATAGGCTAACATACTTGGAAAATAAATAACTTAATTTTAATCCAATTTGGAATCTAACAAACTTACAATAACTTGGAAACTAATAATTTTATAATAACTTGAAAACTAATAAAACTAATTAATAATAATAATTCTAACATTCCGCTCAAGTTGAAAGTTTGTTCTTATAAACTGTGGACTGTAGATTGGACTTGAAACTAGAACTGGAACTATAAACCATGAATTGAAACACTGAACTCTGAGCTTGAACTGGAACTGAATTCTGAACTGAACTGGAGTTGTGAACTAAACTATGAACTGATCTGTAAATTGTGAAACTGTGAACATGTAATCTGTAAACTAAAAAATGAGAACTGAAACATGTCGACTAGTAAACTTGTGATGAAAACCACTAATGACCAACATCTAATTATATTCAAAACTTGAACGGAGCTTGAAACGAACTTTGTACCAAACCAATTACTAGGATGTAAATGAAAGCCAAAGATGTAAACGAGGATTTAACAAGAATTTACCGACGATTTAACAAGGATTTAATGAGGATTTATCAAAGATTTAACGAGGATTTAACAAGGATTTAATAAGAATTTAACAAGGATTTAACGAGAATTTATCAAGGATTTAATATGGATTTAACGAGAATTTAATAAGAATTTAACGAAAATTTATCAAGAATTTAATAAGAATTTAATGAGGATTTAACAAGAATTTATCAAGAATTTAACAAGGATTTAACGATAACCTAATGAGACCTAAGATTAGCAGATGTGTGACCTCTTCCCATACTTGATCGCAAATTGAGCAGGACCCAATTGTACAAACTAAAGCAATCCAGACCATGTATCTCCCTTTGCTGGAGACGAACAACATATATTCAAACTTTCTTTCTTCTTCTCTCTCCATATTTCTCTACATAAATGTTAGAGATTGTGATGACGACAAGTCTAGTAGCAATAGAGAAAACAAAAGCGGATAGGATTTAATAAAATTAGGGTTTTTCGAAGACGGCTATGACAGCCGCCTGCGACGGCGGAAGCAAAATAATTTTAAGACCAAAAACTCTGATACAATGTAAGAGTATAATATCTTAAAATTGATGTGTAAGATAACGATTACATGAAAGGCCTTAGGCTAACCTACTTGAAAAATAAGTAATATAATTTTAATCTAATTTGGAATCTAACAAACTTACAATAACTTGGAAACTAATAATCCTCTAATAACTTGAAAACTAATAAAACTAATTAATAATAATAATTCTAACAATATATATATATATATAGATTGCAGTTAGAATTATACTAACACTCATCAATTGAAGCTCCATTCATGGATGTTAATTGTCGTTGTAATCGCCCAGCAGTTTTGGTAACTTCATGGACTGACATTAACCCAGGATGTCGGTTCTACACATGTGAGGTGGAAGAGTAAGTTATAATTTATAAATTTTGACATTGTTTCAGTATTTGAGCAAAAATATGATTTGGTCCTCAAAATTATAGCCTAATTTAGCTTCATTTGGTGTTTATGCAACATAATGGTTGTAGGTTTTTCTAGTGGCATGAACCCCCAATGCAACCAAGAGCACAACAAATTATACCTGGACTTTTGAGGCAGGTTCAATCTCTTGAAGATAAATGTGCTATGTTCATTCGCAGGGAAAAAATATATTGGTTTTTCATCGTAATATTGGTGATTCTGGTGGCTTTGATATTTATTGGTGGGACTAATGTTGGTGATGGGAATGAGAAGGTGGAATGAAAAACTAGCTTAATGAAAAATCTTTTGAGCTATAAAGAGCTCCGTTTTTACCATGGATTAGTTTCATTGTAAGCTATAAAAAGCTCTATCTTGTACTATGAATGGTTGATATTTTTAGTATTGAAAATGAGTAGCAATGTTGGTTTTGTATTATGCCCTGTTTTAGCAATGAAAATGAGTACTAGGCGAAGTCTTGTCATACATAGCTCAAGAAGTAATACGCTCAAGAAGTAATAGGCGCAAGAAGTATTATGCCCTGTTTTATATTATTATATAGTCGCTTTGATATTTACCTTGCTCTCATTTGTGGGAAAACAAGAAGTGGCTAGTTTCTGCCTCCATATAACTACTCCTCCTTATATCAGTTAATGAACACCAAAAGCCATTAAATTGGAGAGAGGGAGAGTTTTTAAGACCCTCCAGCGCACCTTGTCATCAAACACTGTTACAATACTATTTACTCTAAATAGTCATTCAAACTTGCAAGAGACCTTTTTCAAGTAGTATAATATATGGTGTCCCCTTAATCCTTACAAAGAAGAGAGAATTTGGTTATGCCTTGTTCCCAGTTGTTAGTTACATTGTGTGCATTTTATTTTTTTCTAAGTCCTCTGCACAAATCAGAGGCTCATTTTTTATATAATTATGAAATATATTCGGAGCGGAAGCTTCAAGAGACTATTCTCCATTAAGCGTCGAAGCTTCGATGAACAAGAAGAAAAACTCCCAAATGTTTGTTTTTCTACTGATAAAGAAGACAACAGTGGAACGTTAACAAAGAATGTTCCTCCAACTGACTCTTCTCAAACTCAAATATGCACTTGGAAAAGCTTTACCTTGCTCCCTTTTGTTTGATAATAAGTTATACCCTGTTTTTGTACCATTTTTGGCCTACAACTTGCGTAAAATTTTACATTATGACAACCATATAACATGTAAAATACCCTATGTCATCTGAACCAAAGAAGACAAGATTGGCAAACGAAGCAAATCCATCCCAATAATAATAACATCCACAATGCCAATCTAACATATTACGGACATATAATTTGTGGACTACACCATAGCAAAAATACATAGTAATTCTCAAAGTTTTAACTAACGCATACTGAAAGTTAACACTCCAACAACTTCACTTTTTGGTTGCCCCTTCCTGTGACTTCATCTTGCTGCTTTCCCTTGCTTTGAGTTGCTTGCCTTGAGAGGTTGAATCTTTAATTGCACTTGCAAGATTTTTTAGGCTAACGTAATTCTTGTTATTCTTCAATATAAGAGGGGTCCATTTGAAGGATGAAGTTGATTGTGGAACACCAGTTAATAACCAACCCCTTGGATTTTGGAGCATTATTGTTGGCGTTGTTGAAGTTCCTTGCTATTAAAAATAATCAAAAAACAATTATAAACAAGTACATCGATTTTCAGTATGTTTGTTTTGTGGTATAGTTTACTTACATCTTTTCCATTCTTGTGTGCTTGAGAGGGTTGAGATGTCTCAACAGTTTGCTTCCTTTGCACCTTAGTATAAAAAGTAGTATACAAATTATTAGTAACAACATATATATATATATAGTTGAGTAACATATTTTTTTAAAGGCTTAAAGGTAAATTTGACCATGTGTTATTATACTTCTTAGACATTGAACCCTGAAAAAAAAACTTTTAGAAATCGAACCTCATTGTTCATACATTTTTTGAAATCAAACCTTCCGGCGAGTTTAATTCTAATTTTGGCCGGAGGAAGGGTAAAATTGTAA
>JAUMHB010055726.1:3457-15584 GCA_032359685.1 Pittosporum tobira
CTCTCTCTCTCTCTCCTTTTATATATAGTATGTGGGATAAATTAAAGTAAAACCTGCTCAGAAATTCTGTCGTTGATAGATAGATAAAAGAAGAAATTTTATTAGATCAAGAAAGATCCATGCATGTATATAATAACACCTACCTTTCTTTACCACTCATTTTTGTAAATTTTCCTTGCGATTCATCATCGAATCAATCCAATAATTCATTGCTCTTGCTATTTCTCGAAGTATAAGTCTGCTACCATATGCCTCTAACACATGTATATAGTTTAACTCATCTCCTTTCCAGCTGTACTAATTAAACTACTTAAAACTTTCATTATTCATCAATTTGGATACTTTCTTCTGCTCAACTCATAGGTCATAATAAAGTCTTCTTTTATTCATATGAGCTCATGTAATTATAATTTCACAGTGGAGGAAAATTTAATTTGTTAATGAGAAAAGTAGAACAAAGGGATGATAATGATGACCGTGATCTTATTAATTATATGCTTGGATACTATAATTATGAAGGCACCAAGAAAAGTGCAAGAATATTTTTAAGTTTTAGCAACATACTTGTGTCTAAATTCATCTAGGAAGAAGCGGTTGCCTTTCATCAGGTCCTACTTGATGACTCGCCTGAGAAAATGAAGTGAATGGGAAAGCAAAAGAAATAATGTGTTTCAGTAGAAGATTAAAAAATAATAATAATAAATAAATAAATTTTAAAATAATGATAATAAAACGCATGAAGTCTGCATCTACAAGAAAAGATGATTAAATATCCGCACCTCCTCATTTGCCCCTGCTGCTATATTTATGAAGGATGAATCTTTTTCCCTGGAAAGCAAAAAATAGCTTGTATTTGAAATCAAGGAATGTGAAGTGCCTTAATCAAATAATTTGGGAAAGTTCATACTCATCAAACCAGGCCATGTTTGACATAATATAAAATTAGACAGCTGTCCGCACATTAAGAACAAGCACATACCTGTGATTATTCTGAAGTTCAATTTGCTTCAACATCCCATTTTCTTGATCATCCTTGACTTTAGACAGAGGAGAAAAGAACTAAGGAAAGAACGTGAACCAAATGGTAAGTTCAAACGCTAACCAATCTAACGGCGTTAATTAATAAAATAAAACCCCACTCCGTTGAGC
This sequence comes from Pittosporum tobira, assembly GCA_032359685.1. Classification (NCBI taxonomy): domain Eukaryota; kingdom Viridiplantae; phylum Streptophyta; class Magnoliopsida; order Apiales; family Pittosporaceae; genus Pittosporum; species Pittosporum tobira. Next base: position 4,607 of record JAUMHB010055726.1, read on the forward strand.
ACTTCAGACTTTTTGAAAGTCAATTTGGAACGTTTTCAAATTCAAATTCAAATTTGATATGAATGATGTGAATTTACCCAAAAGGAAGAAAAACTTTCAAAATTGTATTGATTATAATCAAATTAGTTCATATCAATTTTGAATTTAAAAATGTTCCGAATTGTCTTCCAGAAAGGTAAAAAATGCTCATATATTTACGTGGTAAGAATAATAAGAATAATTATCTATCTTGTAGTACCTGATGCATTGAGATAAAAACAACTGAAATTCCTAAGATAAAGTTGATTGTCAAAGTATGACCAAACAATGCAGCGGATGCTATGCCTGTAAATATTGTGGCAACTGTAGATGAATACTTCTTCAAAATTGTATCTGCATGCATCAATAAATATCAATCAAATTTAAGCAATGATATATCACGCCCAGTGATGCACCGATTCAAAAATAAAATATGTTTATCGAATTACAGATTTCGGGTTCTTATGAAATTTTCAATCAATATAATATTGCATGATACTTGTTACAGAGAAGAAAAAATTAATCTCAAATTACTAAGAGAGTAACTCCACCAGCATATTTGAAGAAAAACGAGGACAGAATTCCTTGTGCTGCATTGTTTAAGATCAGAAGCATAGTAGCTTTTGAATGTCCTTCCAAGATATTAAAGCTATCAGGACCTGAAATATTTAAAAGTCAAAAGATCAGGGGAGAATTCAGAGTTTAGTTTAAAGATATTTTGAACTAAGGGCCTGTTGAGGCAAAGAAATGCAGTTAGATGAAGCAACTTCACAGATTCACTATTAAATCCAGTGATATATAGAGAGAGAGAGAGAGAGAGAGAGAGAGAGAGAGAGAGGGCCTGTTGAGGCAAAGAAATGCAGTTAGATGAAGCAACTTCACAGATTCACTATTAAATCCATTGAAACACACACACAGAGCGAGAGAGAGAGAGAGAGACTAGGCCTACTGGAGAAAGTGTTTTCATGTTTACACCAATAATGGTGGTTTTACCTTCTCCCAAAAGGTCTTTTACACGCAAACCTCTACTGTTTTTTATGACTCTTTTTTATTATAAGTAATAAAAGCATATCTCATACATTTCCTAGAACACTCACACATTTGTTACATTTATATTAATCAAAAGTGATTTTAGATCAGCGCAGAGCCTTCTGATAGGACAGGTTTGGGAAGAAAGAAAAAAGAGAGAAAAGAAACGATAATGAGGCTCAAAAGCCACAGTACACAATAACTCAATTCATCAATAACAATTCACTAAATAATAAAAGGACATTACAATCCTTTCAATAGGATTATGAATTAACGAGCAAGTCAAAACGCTAATCTAAAGATGGAAAACACTTCTACTCAACGACCAAGTAAAATTCCTATTTAAGGAAATAACATCTCTTAATAATTATCATAACATTTGGCTACTACCATAATTAAGTATTACTCGTTATAATTTCTTTTCTCTAAATAACAATACAAATAATAACTAACTAATCTCCATCCGCATCACCTTCCACATAACTAAGAGTGCCGAATCAATCCTACCAGGAACTTGTGAAAAAGAAACTATTTATAGGAATTTTTATTTCTTCTCCAGTATAGAATAGCTAACTGCAAGAAAATTATATTGGTGTAAAAGAAAATTATGCTAATTGAAGATGCTCAAAGGTCTTTTAGAATTGTCTAATCCTCAAGATTTCAAGAAAAAGTAGCTACTCAGCATAGTATGGCCCTGGAAACATCTGGAAAGAAATAGACCCGGCACATGGAGAAGAACTAATAAGAAAGCTGTAACTTTCGAGATGTATTAGTAATCTTGTTGGAGAGAATAATGCTATTTTAGCCCACTTAAGCTAAAATAGTTATGTTTGCTCCTCAAAAAGATACACTACGTGAAACTAAAGCTTGTTTGGCAACCATATCATAAAAAAAGATTAAAAGCAGATTCAGGTATCATCCATCAAACATTGCTATTTATATAAATCAGAAGTCTTTTTGACCATAGTGATTTCACTTGAAGGATTTGACTAACAGAGGTTTGACTTACCTTTGTAGATGACCATTCCAAGAATGCCTAGAAAGTTGAATATGGCACCATACCCATACAGAAACAAATTCTGGTGACCAAAAAAAATATAAATAAAATAAATAAATAAAATAAAAAATTAGATTCTACATATCAAGTACTGGTTCTGGAAACTCATGGGAATCTTGAGAGGAGAAGTATGAGATTTTTTGTAATGTTGTATGGTTTGTTGATAATAGGATTGCATGTTATTGAATAACATTTCATGTTTATCTTTTAAGTCGAACTTGACAGATATTTAATCTTATTAGTGGAAAACATGCAAGTATGCAACCACTAAATATAAAATTTATCCACATATAGCACAAAAGGTAATCATAAGACTGAAATCACCTGAAGGTAAATGCTTGTGTCGTATTGGCTCTTCAGTGCATATTCATTGTAGACTGAGGCCAGTGATGGAACGGTCACCTGTAAAAATTGAGTTCCTAAATAACACTCCTTACAAAAACAAGTATAATGAAGATCAAAGGTAAAAGTGGCTGATTAGTGAAACAGTTTCTCAATTTTTTTGATAAAATAAAAAGATAAATGAAATAGAATATTTTATTAGGAAATAGAAAGATCACATAAGGATAAATAGAAAGATCACATAAGGATAAGCAGAAGAGAGATCCTCCAAGACTAAAAATCCTTGGAAAAGGGCAGCCATCCAATCAATATTACTGAAAGCAAAAAAAAAAAAAAGAAAAAAACACTCACAAAGATACACGTATAGATATATGCACCAGTTGCAACTGGAAGACCCAAAGCAGTAGTACCCTCGGGCAGCGAACGCATTTGGTTTATGCTTATGCCTATGAGCAAAAGAGCAAGAGCCTCCCACTGTAAGATAACAATCACTCAGAATGCAGGACATAAACTAAGTATTTCTATAGACAGACCCCTATATATATATATTCTTAGGCATCTCAATTAAACTTCAAAGCCAATTAGATATTATAAGACCATTTAGAATTTGGAACTGACCTGAATTATGGAAAACCGCCGTTTCATTATCAATTTTAGCAAAACAGCAATTACCAAAACCTGCATTTTTCAAAGTCCACAGTAAAAATTATGAATAGAATGGAACAAGAAGTTCAATTCATGAAAAATGTGCATCTATGAGAAAACATATCAACCACAATCAAAAAATACCTTTAAATTGCTCAGCATCTTCACAGTTGCCGGATTGAAGTAAAGCTGCACAGGAAGTTCTAAGTTACATATATAACTGTGCAGTCAACATTAGAAGTCAACTATCAAATAAAACTGGTTCAATGATGCTTTTAAAGGACAAATAATCAGACAGGGATGGCAAAATGCCCAACCACCTAGCAACGCATTTACAGCCCCTGGATATACATACACACACACACACACACACACATACATATATATGACATGACACGTAATGTAATGGTTGACTTATTATTGCTTCAAATAAGTTACACACACACATTTACCAAAGGCTCATAAGTCAATCCCCCCTGTCCCTTAAAATTAGTCCTCTGTTCCACATATTTTTAGGAGAGAGTGATTGAAATAATATTGGGAAATATTCTGTATTTACATTTAAATACCTTGATTGCTATTTCTTGACGAAGAGCATTAAATAGTGCACTGACAAAGGTCTATGTTGAAAAGTAGCATAAAATAATGTCTTGTCAGAACTGAATTTGTACTTGGAAATGAGAATAATATTTCTGGACAAGCTCCAGGACAACTAATCTAAGCTGATATTAGGTCCAACTGACCTCCCCGTAGATTTTAACAGTTACCCCAAAGAAAAGCTCTTTCCAGCTCCAAGGACTTTTGCCTTGCCATCAAGTAGGCAGCGAAACATTTGATGGAGCAGTTTCACTAGTAGAGCTCTTGGAGAAAGTGCTTTTATCAAAAAGGCAAATATCGTTTCATAAATAACTTTAAAAAGCACTTCTTAGAAATATTTCACAAGTTTTACATTGAAGGTAAACGTACTTTGCAGAAGATTTAGCTTCCTCCAAAGTAATTTTACACTTTAATCCTCTTCTAGTGCAATTTTATCATGTTACTAAACAAACTCAAACCCTAAAATTTTGAATTAATTCTAACCCACTGCACCACTCTGGCAAACAGGTATATAATATAGTACGTCCCATATACTTGCTGACAATTTTGAGACGATTATTTTGATTTCTAAATTCTAACACACTAGAGGCCAAACCCTTGTATTGAACCATAAGTAGCTTAGGCATTCCTAGTCCTACGTCACCGTAATATGCATTAACTCAGGTGATGCCTAAGCATTTCTCATTGGATGTTTACAACAAAATCACAGGATTACTTTTTTATCCTGAACAGTACTCATAACTACAAATGTTAACCAGAAACACATGCGCATAGCAGAAAGAATATAAACCTGCATGGTAAACTTTAGGTAGTTATTGATAGCATAGAGAAATGCTGGAACAGCGAGAAGCACATTGCTGCGAGCAGCCTGCAGAGAATTCAAAAATGATGATTACCTTCTTTTTTCTGTGGGATAAAAAGAATTCAAAATGACTTTTAGGATAAGAGGCCATCAGCCAGATCCTTTGTGCTTTAGGGGAAAAAGGGGGTAGCCTGTATTTAAATAATCAATATATGTCGATGAAAGAATCTATATAGAGACAGGCTATTACCACAGCCAGATCTCGAAAGGGTAAAACAAATCTTTAACGTCACTAATATGACTTTTAGGTCCTTGAATTTAATTTTGAGTTTTAAATTGATGATCGTATGGTATGGCCACAGGCCCAAAGTAGCAGGCAGGTCAATTTTCAAGATCATAAACTCAATTGCATTATATGCACGTTGAACACCAAAAACCGAGTCTCATTCCTGAACAATAATTAACAGGAGGATATATACAGTTTTAAAAAAATAAGATCACTGCCTCAAGGTATCTCAAAAATATTACAATCTCCCAATTCAAAAATATTAAAATCTCCCAATTCACAAAATACGTCCATCTAATCTTTTATGATGCCAAGGTATCTTTACAGATGGGTAATGACTACATCACGTGCATGATATTTCAAACACAAAACTTAACCATTTAAAAATTATAGTAGATTAATTTTTTGGTATGCTATGGGTTCAGTGGCTCGAAATATGGTGTTTCAAATCAAAGAGGGAGGAGGAAATGGTTGATCATATTGTGGAGCATAGAAAGGAGAAAGAATTAACCTGAACAAACGTGGAGAGTGAAAGAAGCGGCTTCTCCCCAACTTTCTGGTGTTTAGCCTGCAAAATCAGAACCAAAGATTAGCACATCCATCCTAGTTTTTACCCAGCAAAAACTAACTAAATAAATAAAATAAGAGGTCACCATGATGTTCAAATATAGAATATCAAAAGGTATTGATGTCAGCATTGACAAAAGTACATAGTTTTAATTGTATGCGTGGAGGAATTCCATGATGATGGCTGGTATCAAACAGTTATTTCTTGCACTGAATATTCAATTGCGACACATCCTGTACTATAATTTACTATTAGATCCGGAATAATTCCACACCCCAGTCCACAATACTCCCCCATTATTCCAATCATTACACCAGTAGTGAAAAGCAGATAAGACAATTGATTCAGTGACACTTTACCAACTTACTCCTGAAGCCTACATCACTATTCCACCTTGACCTCCTCATTAATAATCACCCAAAATTCATAATATTGTGAAATCACTACAATCCCCCTTGTGTCGGCCGAGGGGAGTAGAAGGATAAAGTACACAGCAAAGGGTTAAGGAACACCTACACCTCAATCCAGCCAAGAACTCCCTCATTAACTATCTTGCTTCAACTAGAAGAGCTCGCTTTATATTCATAAAAAGAATTAAACTGGAAAATAACAAAAATGACACATAGTTGTCAAACGAGAAGGAAAAATAATAAAACCAAAACTGTACCTGAATCAAAAGCATAACAACTGCAAAGAGAACTTTCGCAACCTCCGTCAAAAAATTAACACTAATGGGGCTAAACTTGAAACTCCCATCCACCTTGGACATAAATACCAATATGGGCTGGAAGAGGAATAAGATAAACGTAAGTTGAGTTATTAATTTATTATAGTATGTAATATCCCATAAGGGAGTAATAGGACAATGTAACAAAATTCACTGGGTATGCAGTCAAACAATAATTAGAAGGTCCAACAAAGCAATGTCAGAATTCAATAAAACTTTTCCAGTCATGGTATCAGACAATCTATTCCAAACCAAGAAACTGATGCTTGGAACAAGACGCAGGACAACTTTCTGAAACTGATGGATGGATTGACAGCAATCTACAATAGCATCTCTTGATCCGTTGATCGCAAGCAAAACGAAAAGATTAATTGCAACCGAATCTCAATACTTGGAGATTACAACGCATATAGAGCAAGAGTGCATTCTTGTTTATAATACATTCTTAGTTATTAATAAAAAGTCAATAAGACTAATCTTAACTTAAAAGACCAAATTCAAATGACCAAAATTAAACAATAAGCCATAAATACTTTAAGTAAAATACTTAATCCACGAAAAATCCCGAAATATCAAAATTCTAATACATTAATTACTACATACTTGAAACGTACAAAGGGTTAGTAATTAAATATGGGGCAAGAGTTCCTGATGAGAAGAACTTCAGGAATGCATAGAGGTCTATTTATGTTCCAGTCTTCACGGTTAGTTTTCCCTATCTTGGAAGGGCAACATAACTACTTATACTCGGCAAGGAGGAGGTAATAACAACCGTTTTCTATATATAATAAAAAGTTCTAAAGAAGAAAAAGTAAAAAAAATTACCAAGTTTCCATGTTTAGAAGATATGAGGATAAGCTTACAAAGACTAGGGAAAAAATTGTTTAAACATTTGACAATTTCATTCAATTTATTGTGCAACATTATTGAGATATGTTTACTATTACCTCCATACCAAAATTAGAGATGGCTTTTCCTTTATGGTACATTCCAAAATTAGAGATAGATTTCTATTTAAGTACAATAAAAGACCATGATTGCATTCAATTTCATTATATATATAGATGAAACTTCACATCATCTTTAAGAACAATACTCCCACCAGTCCCAAGAAATAAAACAGATAGATTGTTTTTGAATTTTAAGGGTCCATCTGCAAAATCCTAAAATTTAAAATTGATGTGTTCCACTATATGACTGAAAACAACAAATGTTTAAATGAGTAACATGTTTTAGATAGTTTACAACATTCAAATTTGAATAGACTAAAATTTGATGAATTCATGTGAATTTGAAGCTTAGGATTTTAAGGTTTGACTTTCGGATTTCGAAAACAATATCTTGTTTTTGGAATGGAGGGAGTATGTTCTGAAAACATTTTTGGATGATAAAATTGCTAAAGACAATTTATTTATAAAAATCATAGTTTTTTAAGGTATCTATAATTTTCGAACTGAAGGAGAATTATTTTTTCTGTTATTCACAGGTGACTATAAGCTCCCGAAGACTAGGGGAAAACAAGAGATTTGAATCACGTCAGATGCATCATGGACGAGAATGAACGATCATGTTTCATCTATACCTTTACTCGGCTTAAGAAACTAACTATGAAAACATAAGACAATGAAGTATAAGTTTTTACAAGAGATTTACACACCTCTATTCTATCCAAAGGAAACCCCTAAGGTAATTGTAACTTTCGTGGTAAATACAGATCTGCAGCGCAAATTAGGGAAAAAACACATTCAAATATAATAGCTACCGAGGAAGTTCTCCCTCAACTTCTGGTCTTTCGACATTGTGTTTATACACAACCCAGGAAAATATTTTGTTAATATGTCATTCAAATTAAATATGACTCCATACACAAGCCAAAATGTATAGCATACTAGTCAACTATATCCACAGCAGGAGAATGCTGATAGAAGGACATTAACTTTTAGTAATTAGTAACCATGGATAACGCAGCTTGCATAAACTACTTTAGTTTCATATTTCTTTACAAATAAACTTAATCATAAACACCCCCTTATAAAGTAACGGTGCATGTTTTAACCAATATCCTAGAAATGTGTTTTTGTTAAGTAAATTATGAGCTTATTTCATTAACAAGAACTATGTACAACTTGCCCCATAATTCAAATGATTAGGAATTTCCTTTCTTGTTGACAATTTCACTGTTTCTTTTTCTATTGTTCTCATTCTCCTTTTTTTTTTTCTTCTTTTTTGTTTTTTTAAATAATTAGACTACTAGAAAAAACATGTCACGTACTCATGTAATCATAATACCTGTTTTCGTGAACTATTTTTTAAAGATGAAGAATTTAAGAAAGGAGGATAGGGATTCTAAGAAATACATAATGGAAAAGAAAGCTACATAACTAAAGAAGAACAATCCATATGAACCTCCAAGGCTCCAATGCCACAACCCCTCTAAATGTTTCATGGATGAAGCCTAAAAGAAGCAAGAATAATAACTCTAACAAATTAAACGATGGAGATATCTAGCATCAAATGCTCTAATATTGCTAGTAGTCGACAAACACAAATATTCTTACAACCAAGAGAACATACTCAAATCTAAGGTTTAAATATAAAAGAGAAACTGTCATATCAAGTAGGGAATTACTGCAAAGAAATGCCTTCATATTTCAAGTTTCATCTTTAACATTTTGAATAAGGGGATATTAACTCTCAGATCTCAAATGGCCAATACGTAGTCAAAAATAAGGATATCATACAACCTTTGGGCCAAGTGGTGAGGAACTCGGTGCCCCATAAGCAAGGTCTCGAGTTCGAGTCTTGTGAATGGAAAGAAAGGTGCTAGAAGAGTAGAACCTCCCAATTTGGGGTCCAACAGCTTACTTGATTCTGGATTAGTCGGGGCCTAAAAATGGCTACCGGGTACCGGGAGGGAAACCAAAAAAATAAAAACAAAATAAAATAAACCAGGTGGTCAGTTTTTAATTCAAGCTACCCCTAGTCTTGGCATTCCTATGTTCTAATTCAAGCTACCTAGCTACACCACCACTTGGTTTCCAAGAAATTGCCTACTTGAAATGCAACACTTTATGCTAAAGAAATTGATTATAAGAAAACAAACCACATGCAATCATTTGAAATGACCTACTTGTTATAATGGTTGATCAAAAAGAAACAATTACCTGCAAGCCTACTAACATACAGTCACCAACCACCAAGAGCACATTGAGGGCCCTCTGCTTAGACGATACGTTGCTCCTGTATCGATCATACGCCCTTGACACAGTTTTTGTAGCCGGGGAAACAAACTTGGAATGACAGACGCTGCACTCTATCATCCCGTTATTCATGCCCCGAAACCCTCTCTCACTCCTATTACAATATTAAATCTTTAAATGCAATCCCTGAAACATATAAGCAATCTAGCATTAACACAATAACATTTCACTCAATACATCCATTAATTTACAGTTACTATCTAAAACACTACTTACTACCTCACCAACTAAACACACTAACCTAAATAGAATAATGCCATAAGTTCACATATCAGCAAAGATAGCATAAATGAAAATCTATAAAATCTGTCCCTAAAAGCAGCATCCGATCAAATCGTATCAAAGTAATAAATTTCTATGATTTTAGATAAAATACAATATAGTCAGAATTAATTTTCAATACACTTTACCAACAAGTGGGTACTAAGATAGTGGCACATCTTACATATTTGAAAAAACATGTGCTACCACGACATACACGTTAGTGGATCAAATTTTCACCTAAATGCCTAGATTTTTAAAATCAAACAATATATTCACATCTTTAAAGCCCATACAAACTAGATCTTGCAGCTATAGAAATGTAAATGAACAGCTTTTAATAAGTTATAAAACGAATTCATATACCGACCTTAACTTTATGATTTCGCAAATTAGCTATTGTCAGCTACAACCACGAACGCCGGCGGTGAAGTCTGCAGCTAGAATTGTACGTAACGAAACTTAAACACCGCTATATTTAGATGGTTTCAGATGCGAAGAATATGCGAGCAGAGGAAAGATGTTGTTATGGTGGTCGGTCTGGTGTGTGTTTGCTTTGTACTTACAACACGCTCTTTGACAGTTGCGGAGGAAAGTGACTTTGGCCTAATTACAATTTATTTTTTAAAAATAAATTATTTATAAAATATTTATTTTTGTTAATTTTAAAAAAATTATGTATTGATTATAATAGTATTTTTAATTTATTTAAAAATAATTAATAAAAATATTTTTTTATTTATAGTTTATTTTAATTAATAAATAAGTTTTAATTTATAAGTTGGGTGAAACAAGGCTTTGGCTTAACTTAAATTATAGTATTCCCGATTTAGATTATAAATTTAATTTAATTCAATTAACCTAATCAATTGATTTAGGATTTTGCTCCTAATTTGTTGAAGAAGATTTGATTTAAAGGATACATTCTCTTGCATCGTGTTCTAAGTTTTTCTCTTAAGAAATAAAAGTTTGAAAAAAAAATGGAAAAGGGAAATAGGAGGGGAGAAAATAGGAAAAATAAGAGAGAGGGAAAGTGGGAGAAAGCGAGGGTGAATAGAGATTTCTTCATTAAATCATTTATTCGTGATTTTTTTATATAAGAAAAGAGAAAAATTTTATTTTTTGCTATTTTCTTTTTTTCCAAACTCATAAAAATATGTGTTAAGTCATTTTAAGCAATAAAATAGACTGGGAGAGGGTGAGGGGTGCGGTGAATAGTCTATAAAAAATTATTTTGTAGAATTTTTAAAATAACAATAAATTGTAACAAACTTTTCTATAAGCAAGATCTGTTGCATCAAATCTTGGTTTTAGATCAAAATTATTCTTAGCAACAAAAAAATCAATTATGTGACGCCCCCAAATTTTTGTTTTTGAATTCTCGTG
>JAUMHB010055737.1:25553-35889 GCA_032359685.1 Pittosporum tobira
ATAGGTAAGAAAAATAATGCCATAAATATAACCATATCTATTAACAAAATAGGTATAAATTGAGTTATCAAATTATAATTAGTGAATACATTATTATATATGATGTGATTTTTTTTATTATAATTAATTATATTTTGATACGTCAATTTATATATATTTTGTTAGTGCATCTATTAATACACGTAACATTATTAATATAAAAATTTAGAAACACACACCCAATAACGTATCCTATTTATCCATTTTTCTCTCTTATAAGGCCCAGTTAATTTGGACGTTAACAAATGCAGGATTAATTGATCAAGAACGTAGTGTCATTACAATTTACCAAGCTACCACGGCATGGAATAAAAACAAATAAAGGAAATTGCTAACAATTTGCAGAGCTACCACGACATGGAATAAAAACAAACAAAGGAAATAAAATACTTAGTACTTTGTAAGCCACGCTTCCATTTTTCCTTCAGTTCCCTTTAGAACTTTGGAAAACATGAGATAAATGAAGGAAAAAAAAAATAAAAAAAGTGAACTCTAAAATTTTACTGAATCTCTTTTAATAATCAATCAAACTATATCATAACATTGTTTTTAACATTTAATTTTTTAGAAGTATAATTATTTAAATTTATGCTAGTTAAGATATTCTTTTTAATTTATTTAAAATTTATTTTATGTTTTCCTTCTCTTTTCTTTTCCTTTTAGGCTCTGTTTGAAACTCTGAAACTCGAGGAAAAATGAAAGAAAAGAAAATAAAAGTGAAATCTAAAATTTTAGTGATGCTCATTTAATCCTCAATCAAAATATATTCTCACATTGTTTTTGATATTAAATTTGTTAGAAGCATAATTATTTAAATTTATGTAAGTTAAGAACCTAAGATAATTTTTAAAAATTTTAAATTATTTTTTGTTTTCCTTATATTCACTTTTCTCTGCATTTGTCAAATTCGAACATTTCTTGTATTAGTTGAAAGTGTGTGTGTGTGTGTTTGTGTGAGAGAGGGAGTTGTACTGATGAATTTACCATTGTGGCACGCTCGGTTGAATTTATTTCTATATCTTGATTCTTGAGCACCTACCGACCAGATCTCCGTAGTTAATTTGGCCCTGTACTCGATCCCCCACTCCATGCAACAAAAGAAGTAGTAGTATAAATTAGCAACCGTCCTTGTTTCTCGTTATGATTAATGTTATCTTTTCTCACCGACGATTCCTCTTGATTTCTTTCAAAGAGTGGACCAGGTTCTCCTAACAAGACTTTACCAACTATATACGTGTCACAATTTTATACATGGTGTACAACCTAATACTTTACTATTTGTCACAAAGTTGTATCCTCCTTCGAGTATTTAGAGTATTTCTAATTCATACTCGCTTTGTTTTTCAAATAAAATAAAAAAAAAAAAATAATAATAAATAAATATTTTATTTTATTTTATTTTATTTTACAAATTATTGAGTTATTAGTAATTTTTTTTTAAAAAAAACGAATAAAGTACATTATTTAGCAATAATTCAGGTTAAATTTTGACACTCAACTAAATTATTCATTCAAAATATAAACATAATTTTAAAACTTAATTAATTATGCGTATCTTATCAAATTACGAACCCAATTATGAAGAAAAAAGAGAGCGGTGGTGTTAATAACTTCTTTACGGCCTCGATCCCGGAAGTGAGGGGCATTTAGCCACCTATTCAAATGTTTTAAAAAGCAAAAAATAAAATTTTTAAAAGAATAAAAAAGAATATTCAAAGTAATCTTTTTTTATATGTGGGTTCTAACGTAACGAAATTGAGGAGTGACTTTGATGATATTAATCGAGTTCTATACGAATTTGAACGACTGTAATTGGTCGTTGTTGTCCCGGTCTACTCCCACTTATGCAATTACTCCCTCAGGACACGGTCATGATTTTAAATATTTTCCTGATACAAATTTTAAAAATATATTTATAATATTTTTTATTATATTCAAAAATATAATATATATATGTGTATGTGTGTGTATTTTCAAAACGTCTTAAAATTTGTATAAAAAAAATTAAAAATTAAACCATTTTTTAAAGACAGATGTAATATTTTAATTCGTACTAGAGACACTCGTGACCACCCCCTTTTACTTTTGTATTCGATTTAATTATCTAAGTATTATAATGTAAACAAAGTACATAATTTATAGTAATTCCTGCCACAAAATAAAATTGTATATATCACAAAAAAAAATTGTATTTCAATTGATTGTAATGACATATTGTATGCGTGATTTTAAATCTCAATAGCCTTCAAATGGGACCTCGTAATTTTAAGCTACCACGAACCATTGATATTAAGGTGCCGTACAAATAATTAGACGGCATTTATGATAGAATACAATTTATTACCTTTATTATTAATTTTACTACAAAATCACAATAGATTTATCATACTATATTTAGTATGATCAACATATTTAATAAAATAATATTTTCTTGTGTTTTTTTTAAACGACATAATTTTAAACTATGAAATAATATATAAAATACTATGATAAATTATGTACGATATATCATATCATATTTTATTTTATTTTCTCTTTTATTACTACTATTATTCTTTGAAACTGAGTAACCACTACTATTAGGAAAATATTAATTTTTTTAGTGAATTTGATAAATCTACTACTATATGTTATATTTTTAATTTAAAATATTTAATTATAACACAATTAAATGCGGATGATATTAAAATATCTTTTTGTGGGTTTAAGCAGTCAAAAGTAAAATCGTTTATCTGCCGGTGAGGACTTTTAGTGGTCTCCGATTTTACTGGAGTAGGTGGCTGATTTTCTGCCACGTAGAAGATTAAGTAGGGCCAGGCACCGACCCTTCTAGAGAGGGTAAAAGATAAGGGGGCTCGTTGGCCGCACAGGAGCATGCCATGCTGAATTCTTAATGGACAAGCAATCTCAAAGTCGGAGGATTATCTCAACCGTTATTAACTGCTACCTTAACTGCAACACTATTGAGTAGTACAAGACTATTAAATTTGGTCAAACATTTTTTATTTTGTATTGTTTTTTTATCTGTACGCGCAATGAGCGACCTACTTCCTTAATAAAAGAAGAGGACCAATCTTTTGTGTTGCCCTGAGCGCTACTTTATGTTGGAATCTCCTTCTCTCCCCTCTCTGAAAAGAAAAGGGAAAAAAGAGAGTCATAAAATTATTTTTTTTAAAGAAATAATCTATTTTATTTTTTATTTTTTTAATTTGCATAAAATATATAGTTGTTATATCTTTTTCATGATTAAGAAAATAGTATATACAGTATATTATAAAAAGTTAGGGAAGGGTTTCAATATCGTGTCTTTACACGAAAACATAAATTTACTATAATTAAAATAAATTTTTATTATTAATTTCTATACAAATAATTACCACTTATTTATTCTATCCTAAAAAAATAGAAAATAGAAAAATCAACACAACCACGAGGACTAGTTATTTATTAAGCAATTCTTCATTTACTTTTCATTTATTTTATTTTGTCCTTTTTCGAAAAGAATTCAATTCAATTCAATTCCATACAAGTAAATGAGATTCATTTAATTAGTTGGACTGATTGGACAGGGTATCTCTGTGCCAAGTTCTGCCAACTTCCAGGGCTTTCGTCGATGCATTATCGATAGGGCACGTTTAACTCGATCTCCCTTCCTCCGGGGAAAATTCCAACATCTAACGTAACCAATTGGACCACTTTCGACACTTTATGCTACCATTCCTTGTGTCTAGACTTATTTGAATTGTGTAAAATTGATATTTTTTATATTGGAGATTTGATTTATTTGAAATGTGTTTATTGGTGATGAAAGATTTATTTAGATTTGTAACAAATAGTGACTTGTTTTTCAACTTTCTCGTGAAGATTTATTCAAGATTCATACGTCAGACATCTGTATTTTATTTATGAGTATTTACGCGTCTATTATTTTTTAGTTACGATTAATCCATCATTCAAATAATCTTTGTTACAAGTTTCGTTGAAATGTTTAAGTACTTTCATCGATCATAACAAATTTATATATTAATATATTTGAATCCATTTTAAAATTCTTTAAAAGAAAAGTTAAAAATGAAATCTTACTTCATAATTTCTTGAGATGAGACCAAATATTATTGTGAAAACAAGAGTTCCGAAAAATTTGTTCAACATAAAGTGAATTTTCACATGATGTCCATTGGATATTCTGAAGTAAAAGTTCATTTGGTACTCCAAAGTGTTGGCCTTAAATCATCTAGCACCTTAAACTTCTCTACTTCTTATTCCGTTTTTATGTAGATCATTTGATTCGACTAGTATGAAAAGGGGCATGTGTGTATGTGTGTGGAATAAAAAATTTTAAAGAATCAATTTGAAAAATTAATAATTAAAATTTGTAAAATTATGTCAAAAAAAAAGATATAAGTTATTGGAATTTATTTTTAATTTGAATTTAAAAAATATTTTTGTCATTTACTGTGACAGATATTCAAACTCTCCATCTCACTTTATAAATAGATAACTAGTCAATTGTACCTCTATTTAAACGAATTTTTAGAAGGGTAAATTAAATATCAAAATAATTTTTTATAGTTCTTAAATACTCCCAACCTTAAATATTTCTTTTAAAATTAACAAGGATTCAATTTAATTTAAATTTTAAAATATTTAAAATCAACATTCAAAAGTCAATAATACTCTTATATTTTAACACACATATATTATATTTTAACAGCTAACCAATACTAAATATTTACTATATATTAAATAGAGTTATTGTTATTTCTATTTGCACTTTTAAAAATAAATTTAAATAAAAGTATTTACAGGTAGATTATAAAACCGGAGGCTACACATAGAAATGGGACAAGAACTTTACAGTATAAAATAGCACAAATAATAATTTAAGGTGCCAGATTATTTGGGGTTGCCAATCAAACTTTAATAAAAATTTTATGCAGTGACAAACAACAAAAGATAAAGAAAGAAGAAAAAGGATAACAGTTGGGCCCAGTCCACTGGGTTGAATCATATAAGAAGTGCATGTCAAGGTCCATTTGTGGAAAACCATTAATGAGTTTGGGTTTGGACTTTGGAGTATATATGTCTATGATCTGGACATGAGGTCCAGTGAGGGTTGTCTCGCTACTCGCACAAGTCTTAACGATTTTTGCTGTTGTACCTAACGAGCTCATAACAAAGATGTCTACGGAATAAGCAAACGTAAGACAAATGAAGTTAAAGGTCAAAGCCCAACTGTTAATAATGAGATAATAAAAATTTTATTTTTAAAAAATTATATATTTGAGTCTTGTGTATATAGTATATAAAATTATTTTTCTTTTATTTAATTAAACAGAGTTTTGTTTTTTTTTATTGGTGGAATTTCTTGCTCGTTTATGAGATTAAAAGCTCACATAGTGAAACAATTGTCATTATCCAGTCCACAAAAAAAAAAGGTGTGACACTTGAAAAACAAGTTCTTTAGTTGTTAATTATAATTTCTCTCTATGGACTAACAAGTCATTTGGGAAAACATAGGGAATTAAAATGCATTTAAACCAATTGAATTGTAGATTGTATTCGTATAAAAGCTACCATCTGCCACAATTTATAATAGAAAATTATAAAAATTGTTATAGATGATGTTACGATTTAAAATTTTAAAATTGAATTTTTGAAAGTCAATATAGAATTATTTTTTGTGAAAAAAATGGAGTATATTTGGACACTACATTTCAATTTTGGTCTTCGTATCAAGATTGAACTTTCATGCAAGCACGGCCATGCGTTTCGTAACGTGTTACTCTACCCATTTTCTAGTTATGAACCATACCCCTTTCGTTCCAGTGCACCCTTAATATTAAATTTTTACTCTACATATTTTCACAAAATAAATTAATTTTTAAATTTTTAAAATTAGTTTATAAAATTATACAATTTAAAATTAATGTAATTTACTATAAAATTAAAAATAAAAAATGTTAATATTTAAATGAGTAAAATATTTTTTAGATAAATAATTACAAGATTTACGATTATTTATTGAAGTCAATTGAAGTCATGTTAATTTTAAAATATAAGAGGTTTAAGATTAAAAAATTAAAAAAAGGAAAAGAAGGAAAAAACTTTCAATTTACGCCTCTTGTAACGGAATCAAGATGGGCATCCATTTTACACCCTGGTTCTGAATTAACTGACATAACCGCCACTTGCAGCATGAGTGGCGCCTTCAAAAGTCTTTTAGCCATCAACACAAGAAAAAGCCTACAAGCTTACGTACAAACAAGTGTCTCCCTCTTAAAAGATTTCACCAAACAATGCAATATCACTCAAGGGACTGTCCTCCATTGCCATTTACTCAAAATGGGTATCTCATCTGACAATTATATAGCCGTTAAGTTGCTTCTCATGTATCTTAACTGTAGAAAATCATACGAAGTTGATAAAATTCTAAAAGATTTTAATGGGTTCAACGTAGTTGTGCATAATTGTTTGATTACTGCTAATGTAGATTGGGGGAAACTTGATGAAGCACGTAGGGTGTTTGATGAAATGCCTGAGAGAAATGAGGTTTCGTGGACTGCGTTGATTTCTGGGTTTTTGAAAAATGGTAGAGTGGAGGAGGCTATGTTGTACTTTCAGAGGGACCCATTTCAGAATGTGTTCTCGTGGACTGCAGTGATTAGTGGATTAGTCCAAAATGGGTTGATTGATAGGGCAATGAAACTCTTTTTCGGAATGCTTCATGCTGGGGTTTCACCAAATGATGTCACTTTCACTTCTGTTGTAAGAGCTTGTGCAGGGTTGGGTGAATTTGGGCTGGGAATGAGTGTTTTGGGTCTAATTGTTAAATCTGGCTTTGAGCATCACGTTTCGGTCTCTAACTCTTTTGTTACATTTAACCTGAGGTTTGGAGAAATTGATTTGGCTCGGAGAATTTTTGATCAGATGGAGGAAAGAGATGTAGTTTCATGGACTGCGATTCTAGACATGTATTTTGAGATGGGGGACTTGAGAGAAGCTCGTCGGATCTTTGATGAAATGCCTGAAAGAAATGAAGTTTCTTGGAGTGCAATGATTGCAAGGTATAGTCAGAGTGGTTATGCAGAAGAGGCGGTGAAACTGTTCCCTGAGATGCTTCAAAATGGGTTTAAGCTAAACGTATCATGCTTCTCTAGCGTTATTAGTGCATTGGCCACTCTCCAGGCTCTGAAAGCAGGAATGAGTATCCATGCAAATGTACTGAAAATTGGGATCGAGAAAGATGTTTTCATAAGTAGCTCGCTTGTAGATTTATATTGTAAATGTGGCAATACTAAAGATGGACGATTAGTGTTTGATTTGATTTTGGAAAAGAATGTTGTTTGTTGGAATTCTATGATAAGTGGCTATAGCATAAATGGTCAACTGGAAGAAGCTAGAAAGCTTTTTGACCGAATTCCAAAGAAAAATACTGCCTCTTGGAACTCCATGGTTGCTGGTTACTTAGAAAATGAACAATTTGATGAGGTCTTTGAAGTGTTCAATTTGATGCTTTTGTCCGGGGAGACTCCTGACAAATCTAATTTCTCAAGCGTGTTATGTGCTTGTGCAAGCATAGCTTCCCTAGGGATAGGGAAGAACCTCCATGGCAAAATTATCAAACTGGGGTTTCAGTACAATACCTTTGTGGGAACAGCACTTACTGATATGTATGCAAAATCCGGGGATATTGACAGCTCTAAGAAGGTGTTTGATAGAATGCCCACAAAGAATGAGATTTCATGGACAGCTATGGTTCAAGGGCTTGCGGAAAATGGTTTTGCAGAAGAATCTCTTATTCTGTTTGAAGAAATGCTTAGGACTTCATCTGTTGCACCAAATGAGCTGATTCTCTTAGCCGTTCTATTCGCATGTTCCCATTGTGGTTTAGTTGATAAGGGGCTCTGGTATTTTAGTTTGATGGAGGAGGTGTATGGTATAAAGCCCAAGGAGAGACATTATACCTGCGTGGTTGATATGCTTTCCCGATCCGGACGGCTTTCTGAGGCAGAAAGATTTATTACGAGCATGTCCTGCGAACCTGAAGTTAATGCATGGGCAGCTTTATTAAGTGGATGTAAAATATACAAGGATGATGGAATAGCAGAAAGGGCAGCTAAAAAGATCTGTGAACTGGCTGAGAAGAAGTCTGGAGGTTATGTTTTGTTGTCAAATGTTTATGCATCAGCTGGTAGGTGGATTGATGTTATGCGTACTAGACAACTAATGAAACAAAAAGGATTGAAGAAAAGTGCGGGGTGTAGTTGGGTTGAGGTTAGAAATCGGTTCCATCTTTTTTATGCTCAGGATGGAAGTCACTCTAAGTCAAATGAGATATATGGGATTTTAGAGCTATTGAATTCAGAACTGATCCTTTAGAAGCATATGCATGTTACCATCTGATGCAGAATATTTCTTTGTGGATTTAATTGAGGATGACAGATGGTGGACATTGGAGAAGCAGTGCGGAGGCTTCCAAATGGGGTCTCTCCTTGGTTCTTTCTCACTCGCACACACATACGAGGTAATTAATATTAATAAACTATACAAAATATATGGGCCACTTTATCCTCCTGCCTGGTAATTATCTACTCAATAGAAAAGATTTTAGCGTACCAAGCTTCATGGTTTCTTCTATGATCTTACATCAGAACCTTATAACAGAATTGTTTCCGTCAAGGGGGATGGAGTATGCAGCCTACCTAAGCTAGGAGGTTTGAATTGTAATGAACTGTAAAGATATTTGGGCTTGTTCTGTTCTATAGCCTGATTTATGTGCCTTACATAGCGCAATGTAGCCTTGCAAATGGCATATATTTGCCATATCCTAGCCAAATCTAGTACTTGAGCAGCAAGAACCTGGTACTGGAGCTGTGTAGTTCCTGTAAATGATTAGTATTCTTCTATTTTTATACACCCTTCCTTTCAGGATTCATTGTCTTAGTTTTTAATGAACCACATTTTTATCAATCCATTTTGTCATGCCTTTGGGCTGGATGTACTTATAGTATATTTAAGCCGCTTTTTAAATCTTCTGTGCCATTTTTATATGCAAATAAACTGCTCCTCGTGGCATGTTATCCCTCAAATATTTTGACAAAGCACATTGCATGTTGTCTGCAGTTGATTCTTAAAATTGTGAGTAGAGGAAGATGCAGAAAACTGGTGAGAACAACAACAGGACAATTTTCTTCACATTGCTACATGTTGATTGTTGTCAGAGCGACCGTTCTACTCATAAGTGAGTTTTTGAATACGTTTACTGCATCAGAGCAACTTGTCGATTATCAACATTAGCTCTTTACAGGTGAATACCCAAAATAGACCCAATTAGATGCTAATTACATATAAGCACACACGTTTTATTTTCTAAGAAGT
Source organism: Pittosporum tobira (assembly GCA_032359685.1). Lineage (NCBI taxonomy): Eukaryota > Viridiplantae > Streptophyta > Magnoliopsida > Apiales > Pittosporaceae > Pittosporum > Pittosporum tobira. The sequence continues at coordinate 34,974 of JAUMHB010055737.1, forward strand.
AAAGATAAGTTAGATTTATGTTCATTACTATTTTTTTTTTTTTTTTTTTTTTACATTCATTTCGTTTCCCTTTTTCCTTTTGGTTCTTCCACGATTTCCAAGTTCCAAATATAGCTTTGCGTTCGGGGAAGTAGGAAAGAGAAGTGCTTCTATTCTCTTTCCATTTCCAAATTATCCTCCAGTAATTTGAAGTATTACAAAAAAATCATATGTACATTTCATGTAAGAATGTCAAAATGGTAATGGAGCATCATATAATTTGATAGCATGAGTCCTCCTTAGAAGCGAGAAAGACTTGTAACTTGCACTGAGGGAGTTCCTTATTTATGCTGTATAGTATTTAGTGGAACTCTTATCAACCTGTTTTCTGTAGTATGCTTTTTTACATCTTTAGAAGGTATAAAATGACATAATGTTCTCAAATTTATCATTACAATTCTATCATCATGCCACTATTACCAAGCTAACCAATTGTTTATATTTAGGGGTAACTATGGATCTAAAATGTGTTGTTAATATTTACAAAATCTTCTAACGGAACTCTTTTGGTAGAACCAAGTGAGTAACTTAATGTACATCTCGTTATTCAGATATAGAGATGTTCCCATTTCCCACGCGGCTTAGCAGAAGATGACGGTACAAGTCCTGGTCAAGATATTTACTTCAGTAAGATTTCTCATCATTCTATAGTCCATGTAGCCCGGAACCGGGAATGAGAAGGAGAAAGAAGTCACTAGTATGCTTTGAGGTCCATTTTGGTACATGTAGCATCTTCATTTCTGATTCTGTATATCTCTTGCGTATCTGCAGAGATTTTTTTGTATTATATATGATTCTTTATGTTTTAATTATTCCGTAATGAATAAACATAAAATAAAGATTTATTTTCTTATTGATCCATGTGCAAGTGTCTTTT
>JAUMHB010055760.1:0-15580 GCA_032359685.1 Pittosporum tobira
TACTTTTAAGTCCTGTGTATTTGTAAGTTATGAAATTATTAATAAATTGGCAACTCAAGTCAGGGTGTGGATACCCAGATTTTGGGGTGTCACACTGAACCACTTTTTATAACACCCCAACCCGACGGTTGGGGTTCCCTCTTGAAAATCCAACGGCCATTAGATGATAACTATATCACGCTTTCCAAAAAAGTAATTATCACTCCACAATTAATGGCATCAGAAGACGTGCCAACTGACGTCTCATTAAATGCTCTGAAAAGGTGTGTACACGCAGACAAAAATTCAAAACGACATACAACCGAGGCTCCCCCAAGCGGCTTGGGTCTCGCCCCGTAAACTTGTGTAAACTGCACCACAGCTGGTCGAGGGACGATTAGACTCAGAGCCCGTCGGCGCACTAAAGTACTTCACTGGGCTGGGAGGCATTGATGGAGATCATTCCAAATTAGGGTTAGGGTTTCTGCCTTGGCCCTAATTAGGGCAACGTGGCATGCCACGTGCAGCTCAACGCTCGTGTGGTAGTTTAATTGATTGGCCATCCTCAAGACTCGGCGACCCGCCTCTGTGAGAACCGCCAGCAGCATGACAGAAACCGGCTAGGACATCCAATGTTAGCGAAAAATTAAAGTTTTAAATTCTTATGTAAAAATGCTTTGAAAATATCCTAATAACAATAATATTAGGTGTGAAAAAATATTATGAGGACAAAAATTCTCGGTTTGGAAAAATGTGCGGCAAATAATACGGAGAAAACCGGAATCGGCATGGGCATGCCAAAGTGGGTGAATTTTGAAATTTTAAATTTTTATAAAATGATACCTTGTAAACATCATAAACTCAATAATAATATGATAGCCAAATTATTGTGTGGGCAAAAATGCTTAATTTGAAAAATTGTACGGCAACCAAATTTTCGGTGCGTTGGAAAAAAATCTTAGCCCCAAAAGGGCTAAAATAATTAAAGTTTATTGGGCCAAAATTCTTACCTGATAATTCTAATGTAAAAATGGACCTAATTTAGTAAACTTGGCCCAAGAAAAATGAAGTTCCAAATACTTGTGGGCTTGGTCAAAAATGGTGGGCAAAAAGTTGGGCTTGATGTTAAAAATGTGTGGGCCAATGGCCCCATAAGGGGAAATTCGTCCAAGGCTTCATAAAGGTGCTGAAGAAAAGAGATAAAAGTAGTAGCAAAGTTGGCTTTGGTTTGCAAGGTGTCATTTTCTTGTGGAAGCTAAATGTTGCAACCTTGTGGTGCCTTGGGAAGAGAAGAAGAAAAATCTGCAGGAGACTTAAAGGGCTCACGTCCAAGAGGGGAGGGAGAGAGAAAGCTCATTTTGCTGCAATTAGAAAGAGAAGAGAGAAAATATAGAGAGCTATATAGAGAGAGAAAGTGAAAAATCAACCAAAATCTTGTAAATTTCTTGTACAACATTGCTTCAATCTCATCCTTAGCACCCTAATACCTTAAAAAAACCTTTAAACCTCATTATACAAGCCACAATTTGGAGCTTGGGCTGCATAGATTTTGAGCAAAACAAGCTTAGGAGGGCTAGACTTCAAGATCCATACCTTGATCATCTTCCTTGCAAGTAAGGTATAAGTTATGTCTATTTCATATTTTTGTATAGTCAAAAGGACCATAATATTATGTATTAGAGGTATATTTAAAGGAATAATGTTTTATTAGAAGCTTATGCATTGTTAGTTACGGTTGGAGTGATTATATGCATGGCGGAGATTGATGAAATCATGTTGGAGTTTTGATTTGGGATTGTTTGTTTGGTTTGGTTATATAAGTAATATTAGACATTATTATCAAGCTAGATTGACTACATGTTGGTTTAGAAATGGTTTTTAAGTATTATTGTTGGGTTATGGGTTAGTTTTTCCAAAAAGGGATCATGCATGCATGATTCCCGAGTAGCCCAGAAAAACTCAGAAATGTTGACTTCCACGGTAAAATCCATATCAAATAATTTACTCATGCGTTTTGCAAGAAATTTATTTTTGGTGAAAGATAAGTTATAGAAGAAGGTATTTACAAAATTAATTGAGGAAAAATGCTCATTTGATATTTTTTCCGGATTTTTGAAAAATGGGACATAAGCAAAACTTATTTTCTGAAAACATCCTAATTTTGGCCTAACTTTGGAAACTTGTCAAAAATAGTGTATATATGAATAAATCATGAAATTTTTTGTATGAAGAGTGGGATAAGTTATGTTTATTTTCCATAAGAAACTCTCAAATCGGATTTTTCTACTATTTTATAAAAATGTCCAAAGTAGGCTGCCGGAAAACACTGTTGAGAGCAATTTTCTACAGGAAATACCAAACTTCAATTTAGCATAACTTTTTCATACAAAATCAATATTTAGTTGTTTTTATATCAAAACAAAGCTCTGGAAGTCTAGTTTCTGAGTAGACCAAAACCATAATCATACCTATTTTTCAGAAAAAGTTATGAAGGAATAAATGTTACTGGTGCAGTAGATTGGAAACTATAGATAGTAGCACATAAGTGTTAAGAGAGGTTTAAAGGTATAGAAACCCTAGAGTGATGATTTTGAGTTATTTTGATGCTAGGTAAATTTACTCGGGGAAAAGAATTTGAGACCGGATTGTTGGTAACGAATTAGCCGATTCAAAGACAAGTACAATTCTACCTTTTTTAATGAAAGTTTAAACGAGCATGAATTAAATGAATATTTTGCATAAATTTTGATACGAAAGTTTAAACGTGCATGAAAAATAATATAATGATAAAGTTTAAACATGGGTTGTTTTACATGAAAATTCAAGCATGACATGTTTTATAATAAATGTTTTGAGCATAAATGCATAAGCTAAGTATGTCGCAAAACGAGGTCGGTGGATTGATTGAGATCCCGCGTACAAGTGATATGAGCCGGTTTTAACTGGGATTTTATAAGGGAATCATGTGCTGGCAAGGCAGACCATACTTGTCAGAGGCGATGTGCACATTCGCGGAGGTAATTCCTGTTTGATCTAGACTTTGTGTCAAGATTGAATGGGCAACGATCGTAGTAAAGTAAAGAAAATGCGATGAAGGACTCCAGCTAACAAGTGGCAAGTAGCGCATACTCGTTCAGCAATGGTAAGTACTTACACGTTTATTTTACTTTGCATGCTCGTTAAAATTATAACTGGTTGAAATAAATGTTTCAAGTTATTGAATGTGTTTTTAAATGTGTTATTGTATAGAGTTGTATTTGCTGAGCGTCCCATGCTCACTCTATTATTCTATTGAAATTTTTCAGCTAGGGTAGATAAGAAAACTAACAACCAAAGGGTGGACGGAATGGATTCGCCTTAGGAAGACACCAAGGCAGGTAGATTCTGGGGCTTTTTGCACTAACCCGTGAGGGTAATTATGTAAATTATTTAAATATCGAAGTTGATTTGTAATAATTAGTAATCTTACTTTCCATCATGAATGTATGTATAATTTAATGGTAACAAGAGTGAGATGGGTATGCATGTTAAGGGAGGAATGATTGGGCAACCCCAATCATTCAGGGGAAGGCATTTTGATGAACGGTTCCCTAGTGTAGTTGAGGAGTGGGGATAACCGGGTCGTCACAGTCTCGCCCAAAGAAGGATCGGCCTCGCCATTTGGCCTCAAGAAGGTTAAAGCTTGGTTGTCGGCCATACCCAAAGCTCGGAGACCCGCCTTACCCAAAATCAGCTCAACGCTTGTGGCAGCTCATCTGATCGGCCATCCTCAAGGCTCGGCAACCCGTCTCACCCAAAGAAAGATTGGCCCCGACATTCGGCATTCAAAAAGCACAAGCTTGGCCATCAGCCTCCGAAAGGCCTTGCACCCGCATCAGTTCGCCTGGACCAGCACCGTTGGGGACTCAAACTATGCGCCTGTAGCCCTGGCCTACCCAGGTAGCGGATCCACTAAGCCCCATCGACCGGGCCTGGCCCTGCCTGGTCCGGGTCCAGCAGCCGAAGGCCATAAAACAAGTTCCCAGATGGCGTCCAATCAGCCGCCTAACCCTGCAGTCTTGTAAAATCAAAAGAGGCACACCATACCTGTTGTCAACTCACAGTAGGCACACTATGCCTACTTTATTGGGCTGCGGGTTAAGGCAAAAGTGTACAAATACCACCTCCTTTGCACAAATGAAGGGGGCCCGCTCGAAATACAGAAGAGCCAATACTTTGCAAACTCACCAGTAAACTCACCGGAACAGAATACTCTCTCAAAACCATACCAAAATACTCCAGTAATCCCTTCCCTCTCCCACTCAATATTCAAAACATCATCTTAATCCTCGCTAACTTAAACATCGGAAAGGAGAACTAGGGAACAAACCCCTCGTGTTGCCCGTGTTTCAGATTTGCTTGCTCTTGCTGACGTGTGCCCAGCTGGAAATGAGGTTTGGACTTGTTCAAAAATTATTGTGGTCACAACACATATATTTCTAATTTAGTTTATAAAAGGACGTACAGCTTACGACATGCAATTACTTACATCAAGTAAATTGAGTATTATTATCACATTACTCTTACAGTTTTTAACTAATGTTGAATATATGTTTGTAAGATTAAAATTTTTCTTAAATATTGTTGTCATAGAGAATGTTCTAGATCTCTGACATATGTATGAAAGTTGGAATGAATTAAAAGGAGAAATTAATGACAGTATAAGTCTGAGACATGATTCAGAGTTTGGAGTGACTTGTGTTCCATGAGGCTCATTAGTAAATAATTTTATTATTTTTCATTTACTAGGCTGCTCTATACATCAATAAAACTTGGTCTTTCCAATTATTGGAATTCTGGACGTTTATTATTATTATTATTAGTAGTAGTAGTATTATTATTGTTGCTGTTTATCATTAAAACAAGAAATGAGTATCAAGTTTTAAGCTAAATCCTGTTAAATTCATTAAAGCGTTGATTTCTTTCTGCATATACAAGTATATGTACATATCAGTTCCAAAGATAAAAGTAAGCTCCCACGAAATAAAAATAAAAATAAAAATTCTTTTTTAAAAAAGTAATTTTATTGATCTGCAGAAACAGCTTGCAGCATAGAAGGAACTCATGGCAAGATGGTGTTGCTGGAACACACTGTCCCATCCCGCCATGATACAACTTACTATATGCTCCAAGCAGAGACGAAGTGGATTTTTGAGTAAAGGGGCATTGCAAAATTTTTGTACTCCCTCTATCCTAAAAAGAGTGAGGCCGGATACTCTTTTTAGACCCAAAATAAACAATCTAGGGACATATATCAATACAAATATTTGATGTATGTTTAAATAATAATAATTTTACGGAAATACTCATTTTTTTTTGTGACTCAAAATCTTTCTCCATCAAAAGTTATTTTTCTTAATTTGAAGACTGAGAGTATTTTAGTCATTCTCTTTGGAATAGAGTGAGTATTAAAAAGTTATTAATTAATTATTTATGTAATTAATTTTAAATAAACCAATCAAATTATATAGTTAAATATTATTTTTGTAGAAAGAAAAATGAATTATTATTTATAAAAAACTATAATATTGAAAATTTTGATACTGTATAATTTTTATTTATAAATAGTATGGTTTAAATATTGTAATATACTCTCTCTATTTTCCAAAAAGAGTTTCATTTTTAAAATAAAAATTTTAAAAAATAAATGTTTTGCAACAAGAGTTCCATTTGTAATTATAATGGAAAATGACATAATGTCTTAAACATCATAATTTCGCCATTGTGTCATCACCATTAACTAGGCAATCACTATGATTAAATAGGGAGTAAGATGGGATAAAAATATAATTCCAAATGAGATTCTTTTTATATAACGGAAGGAGCATGATTCATTTTTTGTTGGTCTGGCCGGGTTAACCGACTCCTGGGAGTTTTTGGTTACAGGTCAGTGAACAACAAATTTGAAGAACCAGAGGGCTGGTACCCTTCGACTTTGGATGCCGATGAACTCTCTATGGAGGCTTTCATATGGTTATTATCAATTTTTAAAGGATTCGGGTTAATTTCTTCTCTGTAATATACGTATTAAATATGTTGTAGCTGTAGTAACTTGATGTATCATAAGAAAAAAACAAAGTGTTATTGTAGTAACTTGAGCAGGGAAATGTATTGCGACATTAATAAGCTTAAATGCAAATTTGTCATCTATGGTGCTCAAAATTCAAATTAATTTATTTTCAATCTGAATTATCTACTATACATATTAATTCCAATTAATCATCCTAAGGTTTAGGGATATTGAGATACTGAGTTCTCGGTGTTGCATCAGAACCAAAGTCATGCAACACCATAATAAAATTAGTCATTGGAACGCCTACTTATATTGCTCATAAACGTGGAATTAAGAATATCGGTGATAACGGAAAGATTCAATTCATAGCTTGCTTGCCCCCTATATATATATAATTAAGGTCGACGAAGAAAAGAACAGATGTACGTACATTATCATGACTCTGTATTCTGACGGGACTGTTATATTGTAAACTACGTTTATCTATTCTGATTTTGTAATTTATTTTGTGGGCAGCTCGTTTAATGATTTATTTCTTAGATTTTATTTGCAAAATATATGTCAGTGGAAATGAGAGATGAATGTGGCTGTAGCTGTAGCTGTGGGTTCCTTTTTAGTTTCTACTCCAAGGTTGAAGCAGGAGTTGATTTCTTTTGTAGGCTGTTGACCATATATTGAATTACTTGTTTTTTGTCCTTCGATGTTCACTTGGTGTACGTATTAAGTGTTTTGAACACCCAAGTTATGTTTATATTCAATTAAAATGCATGGATTATACTATGAGAAGTTGAAACTATGACACCTATCCATATTTAAATGGTCAAAATTTAAATATATTTTCTTAAAATTTCATGGTTAAAATTTAAAAATACTTTCTTATAATTTTCGTTCTCCACAAAGTACTATTATTTAACTATAAGGTTTACTAATTATAAATTTTAAAATTATACAAGTTCACTTCAAGAAAGCAGAATGATACTCCTGTTACGAAAAGAATAAAAAGAAAAGGAATCTTTAAAAAAAAAATTAATAGTTAATGTGTACAATGTTGAAATGTTGAAATGAATGTGATTTATTATATAATTAAAAATAACAAATATTTAGATGAATGATACGTTTTAGTAAGTTTATAACAATTAAATTTATATTGACTAAAATTTGATGAATCTATACAAATTTGGAGCAAAAAATTTTAAAATTTGAATTTATGAGCACGAATACAATTAATTTTTTTTTTTTACAAAAAAGATTTTTACTTGACAATAAGAGTTTCCAATTCCTTTATTGTTGGAGTAAAAAATGTGTCCACCGGCAATCATCAATTCTTCTGGAAGCTAAGAAACTTGAAGGTGTACGTAGGAATTTCTCTTTTCTATTGATTTTTTGAACTAGTGTTAGTTTCAATCCAATATGTAATAAAAATTAGGTTGATTCCTATTTTCATACTGGGTTTTGCTCGTATATGTAAAGGTTATGTATATTCTCTTTGTCCAAAAAAAATAAATAAATATTTAAAGTCTATAAATTAAGAAAAAATATTTTTGATGAAAAAAAAAGATTTTGAACAACAAAAAATTTAAATATATTCATAAATTCTTTTTTTTAAACATATGTCGTATACTTTTATTGACATTTGTGTCTTATTTATTTATTTTGAGATGAACAAAGTACAAAACTGTGTACTAAATACTCAGACCAACCAACTTTTTGAAAATCGATGTCAAGTTTTATATATATTTATTATACAATAATAAACATAAATCATAAATCCATTTGGTTTCTATTAAATCTGTCTTTCAGAAGGATTCGTCCCATATAAAGAGGGATGGAGATTTGACAAACCAATTAGAAATTGCGACGAGATCAGAGGTTGAAGACAAAGTACAACGCTCTCTGTCATTCGAAGAGCTCTTGCTCTGAATTCGTAAGTGCACGTTCTTGCGTTATCTCAATTTTTATTTCATTCTCTCTCTTTTTTCTTGTGTTTCCTATTTGGGTGTTTTAAGAGTTAAGCTATAGCATGTCCTTTCCTCAATCCTAATTATATGTTTTGAGCAACCGTTGTTGAATTCATAATGGGAATTAAGGTTGTGAGCTCAAAATGGAATCTTACTCTGTCTATAATGTGCTCCCTTCAAATAAATGAATGCTTCATGTATGCCTTTAGCCGCAGTTTCGGATCGCGAGAACTCCTTCAGATAAGTTATATATGTTCTCGTGCTACTTTACCTTAAACGAAATCGTACAAAAACTAATAGACTGTGTTTTTAATTATACTAACCTTGCGTGTCGGCCTGGGACAACTTCTTGTTGGTAAAGCTAAATTACTGGACAAGAGTAATATGTAGAACTGTATTTTGTTATTTAGTTGAGGAGTAATATTAATGTGATGACAAGCTAAGAATAAATATTTTTTAATTTTTCTTTTTAACAAAAAAAAATTTTACTTGACAATAAGAGTATCCAATTCCTTTATTGTTGGAGGAAAAAATGTGTCCACTTTTCGTTTGAATTTCAAATTGTTGGTTCTCAAACCTGTTAGATGGAGATCTGGAATTAAGAGGCTAACAAATTTTGAGGTGAAAATATGGTGTTACTAATGTAATGTGAAACGAATTGTTCATCATATTGTGCATTCACTGCCAGAAAACAGAGCTATAGCAACGGCTATAGACCAAAAGACCGTTGCTATATCCAATAGCAACGGTCGCCTCCCGTTATTACAGAAGACGTATGTATTGGTCTACAGTTACGGTTTTTTATCCTATTGCAACGGCTCCGACCCTTGTTGTAGCATTATGGCCACGCCAAGTATTTGATCAATTGCAACGGTCTTTTCTTTGAATAACTACGGGATAGATCCGTTGGTATAGATCCTATACCAACAGCCGTTGGTACAGACCCTATACCAACGGCCGAAAATAACCGTTGCTATAGCTCTTGCTTTCACCAAAAAATAAATAAATTATAAATTCCATTTTTCTATTTCCCTCCAAATTAGATATCCAGAGACCATGCAACCAGGCAAAATGATCTAAAAATTTAAAATAGAAAATACCTAAATTTTTAATGCACATGACACTATATAGATGACTAATCAAACTTAGTAAAGCCTATTTCTAACAATTGTATATAACTATTATTTCCTTAATATAACTAAAACAAAATCAACGCCACATCCAAACACTGAAAAGATAGGAAGTGGAGAAAGAGAGGTGGTCTTAACCTCTGTAACAAGCCATCCATCCACCCTCCTTCACCAGATTCCTCACTGTTTGTCCAATAGTTGGACCTTTACGTCCATTTTCATCGCCATCCAAAACCTGCAATCTGGTCTTAATTGTATCAAGTGGCATCGTAATTATAGCTGAAAAACCATCAGCCATTTTTAGAAAGAGATAGTAAAAGAGGAATTCTGTTTCTCTTCCCCATTTTTAGTACAACGATACTAGTTAGATAGACATTTGGTGCATGCTGGGTTACAGACTACAGAAGAGTTGCTGCAGCTTAAGACTCTCAAACATTCCCTGAATTCTGAGAGTATTTTGTAGAAAGTCCTCATACTTATGCATGTTTGACCTCAAGCAGCGAGACTTTTCAAAATGAAAGAATCCTTGAGAATCTTTTGCCAGGAAAAAAAATGTTAGGAAACTACCTTAGTTGTTCCCAAATTTATTATCTTTTGGGAAAGTGGGGTAACTAACTACCTATTTCAACTATTTACAAGGAGAATAGATATTTTCAGTTTTCACAAGTAAAAAAATTTATAAGTCCATAAGGTTCTCCTCACATGAAACTGGGGCAATACTACAAGTATTATATTTTTAAAATGGGAGATACCATAAAGAAATATACAGAGAAAACTGATTTTTATTTCTAAGGAAATTGGAGGACAATGGCAACTGGCGCCCCCAACCAAACGAACTTTGTGCTTTTGTACTTATCTTGATAAAGTTATTACAGTTCTCCGTGGATCCATCCCTGACTCTCTCTCTCTCTATTTGTGTAAATCTATGTAGCTATATACATGTGTCTTATATATATGGGCTCTCCTAAACGCAACTCCAAGATATTAATCACCACTATACAACAATTTTCAACATTCACAATGTTTGGCATGCAACCTTAACTATACTACTGAGCACTAAGATTTAGCACAACAAACAGAAGTAGTTATTTATGTGTGATTCCTTCTGCACTCACTCTATTGATTCTATTTCTCAATTAGAAAGATTAAACAAAAATCAATATCTCAACATGATCAAAGTTATACTTCTAAATTACTTCAGCATCTATATCCATATACAAATGATAAAAACACTTCGATTCCAATTCTCGAGCAGAAGCAACTCAGAGCCCACATCAGATTTACACCACAACTTTATGTAGCTACTTGAAAAAAATATATAGACCAACTGAACATGAAACATCCCAACATTTACAACAATCAGAAAGTATGGCAAACCTTAACCTCTTAGATATGGAGTTAGATTATGTCATATAAACTCTGGAATTTGGCCATAATCCTAACCAAATCATAAGCTCATTATCACTAACAGCCATCGAAAATTACAATAACATCACCCAATTATTATGTATGTAGCAATAAATGAACTAAAAAAAAACCTATCAAGCAATTAGTAAAAGAAATGCTTAAACATTCTTGTATAACAAATTGAAACTACAAATATAAGCCGGATTCAAAATCAGCAATCGACAGGGCAATCAGATTTAAACGACAACCTAACATAGCAGCATATAAACTCGAATCTGAACCTCATAGATCTGAAATTCTAATTCCAACTCAGTTTTTGAACAATTAAATCAAAAGGAACTACATAGAAACTACCGAATTTGGCCACAAACATCAGTAGATACACCATAAACTCAAGATCGGTAACTATTCCATAACTACAATAACATCAACAATCATGTAGCAATAAATGAATTAAAAAACATATAAATCAACTCAAAAATGCTTGAACACCCCATAACAAATCTCACCAGCAAATTTAAGCTAAATTCAAAAGCAGAATTAAATCGAAGAACATTTACCTGACGGTGAATAGAACGAGCGACCTAGAGAGAGAAGGATTTTCACGGTACGTTTGGGAAAGCGTCTCGTAAATCGTCCAACTTCTCATTTTCGCTTCCAATTTTTGAGTTCAGATCTGTAATATAGGGGTGGATGCAAGATAGATCTGGACAAGGGGTGGATGCAAGATAGATCTGATAAGCTCTCGTCGGGATTGCTTGTTGGATCGAACGCTAGAGTCGCCATCTCAGTATTACATCGCCGTTCTCGGTTCTCTTTTGGACTGGATCGATGCCCCAATGCAGCTCGTCTCTTTCGGATGAGGGAGGAGGTTTTGGGAAGTAAAAAGCCGCTGAGAGGGGAGGTGAGTAAGAGAGCAGGGCTTCTTCCTTACAACGTAGCTCGATATGGCTTTCTTTTTTTATTATTTTATTATTTTTATTTATTTTTATACCTATAGCAACATTTTTGCTTTGACCGTTGCTATAGGTCGTTGTTGTAGTCCAACTATTCCAACGGCCAATAAAAAAACGTTGATGTATACTTATAGCAACGTTTCTGCTTTGGCCGTTGCTATAAGTCGTTGCTGTAGCCAAACTATTCCAACGGCAAATAAAAACACGTTGTTGCATACCTATAGCAACATTTTCGTTTTGGCCATTTTTATAAGTCGTTGTTATAGCCCAACTTTGTAGTACTGATTCATCTATTTTTTGGACAGTCTTCTTTTGCGATGTGAATCTTGATCGTTCAGTAATGGGGGAATTTGTTAAATCAGGATTGGCTGAACTAAAGCAATGCTGTTGCCATGCAAATGAAGAAGTATCTTGGCGTTCGGTATGCAGGCTCAGCTGACAGATGACTCAAACAATGCTGTCAGCAGTTCGTCTCTAATAACAGGTTTTAACTCTGATTTAGAACTTTTATTGCAGAGAATCAACAGTTGACTGTTGTTGTTTGTCATTTGGACCACAAAAATGTCTAATATAATTTGTTATTTGATCTCCAATGACTGCAAATCCGTATGGAGGCAACACTGGGTCAGTCAATTCAGCTGCGTATGGCTACTGTCGTCATCAGTGTTTGTTAGAAGATCTAAGACTAGCAGGAAAGCTTTTGCTCAAAAAGACATCTGATACTTAGATAATCGATCACACCAAAGACTTGTCTCCGCATGTGTGTCAATATATTTGTGTTAAACTCAAATTTGGCAAGTGTGCTGCGTTGAGATGTATAATCAAGCTATTAATATCATCTTCCCTTGTGCATACGTAGAATGGTATTTGATTGTAAATTATTTTCTTTTTTTCAATGTTGACTGAGGAAGCAATATAATGAAATTCTAAATCAGTTATTAATAATTATTATTAATCAATTATTAATAATATCTAAGAATTTGGAGAGAAAACTAAAATTTTCTCCAACAAAAAAATGGAAAAGATGTATACAAAAGGGCTTAAATACCTGCAATATACTGCCAACAAAATTTAACATAGGTCATATTATTGCAACTTATCTTATATAATAGTTTAACTTAAGTCAGCTTATTTAATTATCTCACATTCTACAAAAAAATGACTAAAACACCTAAAACCACAATTTAAAAAAAGTTACTTCTAAAGAGAGGGAGAAATTATAAGTCACAAAAAAAATTTCAGTATTCTTATTAAAAAAAAAAAAATTTTAAACATACACCACACATTTTTATTGAAATATGTACTCAACTCATTCATTTGGAAAACGAAAAGAGTATCTAATCTCATTTTTTAAATATACAATATATATATATATATATATAAAATTTTTAGTCATTCTTTTTGGGACGGTGGGAGTATATAAAAGCTCCCATCTCACAAAAGAAGTGCACCAGATGTTCTTATCCATTTCTTACGAGTATAGTCTCTGTAGCATTTACTATATATTTATTTGTGTTTCTTGTTAAAAATAATTTTTTTTTTTGTTGTGCAGTATTATTTCTTATGTTTGCAAATGATATGTCGATAAATTTGGTTGCAGCTATTGTTTCTACTCTGTCCAAGTTTGAAGCACCAGTTAATTTCTTCTTCGGTGGGCTGTTCACTACTTGTTTTTTCTCCTTGGTGATTACTTAAGGGGTTATGTACTAAGTTTGTTTTGGACCCTAAGTCACATTTATATTCAATTCAAATGCGTCAACTATACTATGAGAATCTAAAACTATGACACCTATCCAGATTTAAATGGTTAAAATTTAAAAATATTTTCGAAAAGTTTCATTTTCTATGTGCACCTCAAAGTTTGAAGGACCTCCATTTCAATTTTTGATTATATTTCTTATTAACTTCTTTTACCATCCATAACTATTATCTAATCACAAAATATTACTTCATCTGTTCTGAAAATAAAGTCACAAGTTCTTTTGACAGTTTTTAACACAAAATTTAAGGCATTCTAAAAGTAAATTTACATATCATATATTTTTATATTTTTAATATATTTATATGCTGTAATTTATGTTATATGAAAAATATATTAAACATACAATGTATATATATGTTTTTAGAATTTTTTAAAATTCGTGTCAAAAACTATATAAAAAAAATGCATGACTCTATTTTTAGGACGGAGATAAATATTATGTAACCAGAAAGTTTACTAATTAAAATTTAAAAATTCTACATAACTCTAAATGATAATTATGTCATTATATCTTTTTCTTTTAATTTCAACTACATATATAATTTGCATTGAGAACTCCACATATATATTAATTTTATTGATTTATTAAATATATAATTAGATATTATTTTTAATTATAACTTTATTTAAAATTTATTTTTTAAATTAAAATTATAATTTTAAAAATTATATAAAAAAAAACCCAAGCGCTGATTTCCCTAGTCTAAAAAAAAGAAGAGACTAATGAATCATCCTAATCAATGGCTTGGCAGTTACCCATCTGTATCTGTCCCTCTCTCTCTCTCTCGCTGGAATAATTAATTAAGATGGAGAATGATGAGCAAGGAAGGGACGAGGCGAAAGAATGCCCGCCCCCCCCCCCGCCCAAAGAGTGTGGGCACATTTGTTGACCGTAATTATCATTATTCGGATTATGACACCAAAAGTATAATAAATTCTATAGAAATAATAATTTATACGAAAATTTGATCGGGTATTGTATAAACATAAACAATTTATACTTTGTTGTATGAACATAATAATTATAAATTTTAGCTCATAATAATGGACTTAAAAAAGACAATTAGCATATGACTAAATTCCGTGGAAAAGAAAAGCTGGACTCGATACCACCAGAAACCCGTAACCGCAGTAAGTGGCTTGTCGCGTGTGAAAACTGAAAAGTTAACCACTCAATAACCTTTATTATATCGTTTGAGACGAAATATGATGGTTTAAAAATAAAAAAATAAAAAAAAATAAAAAATAAAAAAAGGAGGAGGAGACGAAACGATGGGACACCTTTCTTTTACTGACAGAAGGTATTCTAAGCAATAATGAATCATCTTTTTTTTTTTTTAAATAATAATTTATTGACATTAATTGACTTCTGGTCCTGATCCCTAGTAGTATGTATATGTGGTGGTTGCATCTTCTGACCAAATCAAGACGCGTATCAATGGCGGAAACACTCTCCAAGACAATTCTCAAGAGCGAGGCTCTTCAGAAGGTAAACTATTCCTTGATTTTATTTGATCTACTAATTCATTCCCTGATGTGATTCATATATTGTTCTTTCCTACCTAATTCAGATGCATGCCATCTAACACGAGATTCTCAGTTGAGAGTTTCTGTACCTTAAATTGGTTAGAATCCATCTTTAGTCGGCACAAATAATTTAATGTTACGTTTAATTTCCATTATTTAAAGAAAATAAATAAAATAAAATTTTATATTAAAATTAAGTGGTGATCGGAAAGAAATATATTTTTAGTCTTAAAATTTTTTGTTAAAATTAAATATGATTAGGAAATGAGAAATAAATGCTTATTTATTTTAAAACAGAGATTTCATTCATTCCATTTTTTTTCCACTTTTCAACTTAAATTATAAGACTAGTTAACCATTTCATTCTAACCACCACTCAATTTCAATGTAAAATTTTATTTCATTCATTTTTCGAAATTAAATAAATGAGAATCAAATGCAACATAAATGGTAAGAGATTTGGCTACTAGACATCCATCCATTCATTTAAAGATTAAACGGGATGTATTTGATCTAAATCATTATTTAATAAATAATTAATATATTACAATACATGGTTGCGATAAAAAATATAAAAGATATGGTGAGAATGAGTATGGAAGAGAGTTTGACTCACTTCATTTGGAGTGGAATAGGGTGCGTAACTTGGCTGTCCGATATAAAATTAGATAACAAGAGTCTGAATCAAGCCCTTAAATTGTATATATTGTATTTAATTTTTACTTTTTCTTAAAAAAAAAATATATGTTGTATTTATGTGTGTATGAGACTTGATAGCATAAATTTTTGATAAATTTGATCAGCAATTA
>JAUMHB010055771.1:0-15578 GCA_032359685.1 Pittosporum tobira
TATGATAGGTTGTATAGTATTATAACCTTGTATACTTTAAAGTCTTATGTATTTGTAAGTTATAAAGTTATTAATAAATTGACAACTCAAGTCGGGGTGTACATGCCTAGATTTTGGGATGTCACATGTCTCATGTCTATAATTAATGGTATAAATTTATAAATAGATTCACAATATAAATTATAAATTTTACCTGATTAATTATGAATGACCTATTTTTATGGCGATATACAGGTTATATAAATTATTCGGAACATGAATCATTACTAAAGTATATTTTGAACGGAAAAGACTAAATCTTGATTGTCAAGACAAACATTGATGAATTGTACTACACAACTTATCAATGCATGACTAGTTGTACATTGTAATCACCCAATACTTCTCTTGATATATTTAGACTAATTTTTTGTCAAAATGTTTTGCATTTTTAGTTTTGAATAAGATTAGTAAGTTGCTTTGCAAGAACTATGAAATCAATAATGAAATCATGAGATTTTTTTATTTTTTAAAAAGTTTTACATTTGAGTCTCTCCCACATAATCTAGAAATTTATTTTCATATTTATTTAATTAAGCGGAGCCTTGTTTTTCTTTTATTAGGTGGGACTTTATGCCCATTTTATAGAATTATTGATGCGGAATATTGTCTCGCTTTATTAAACGAGATCTCTTGCCTATTATTAACAATAAAATTCATGGCTTACGTAAGAGTAAATACCTTGTTAATTTGAAATTACTGTAATTGAAAGTATGGTGAAACTATTGTCATCACCCACTAAAAAAAATAAACTAATTTTCATTAGATGGTAAAATTTTACAAGATTAAAAAACAAAAAAGAGGAGAACTCTGAACCGTACAATTTTGTAATTAAAACCTCAACTTCCTTACCTACTCCATTATGAAATCTGGTACAACTAATTAATTTTGAAATAATACTGATCTATCTGATTTGAATAATACCGGGCAACCATATTTGGATAACAGGGAATAATTCAATTTTCTGGACAGTCCTAAGAGTTCAACAATAAAACTTAAATAATGTATTTATTTATTAATTAATGCAAATGATTGTCAAAGGATGCACCTAACACTTTTCAAAATTGAAGCATTTACAGTGCTTTTTCATAAAATTTCCAATTTTGTAATCATATTATGTACTATAATCTATCGTGTTAGAGAATATTAATATTAATATTAATATTTTAGTATTTATGGTATTAGTATTAATTAGTATCCTATATATAATTGGATTATGTTACTTGGCTCATAAGCTATCTAGCTTGGTCTATAAGTTAAATATGCCTATATAAATCCTTATATGTACTATATAATTCTCAAGTCATAATAATATAAATTTGTTCTTATATTATTTTTTCAGTATATGACTTCTTCTTATATTATGCTTATCGTATATATTTTCATATAAACTCTAATATGTCAATAATCCGTATTCGAAAATTATTCCAAATACTTTCAGAAGACACCAACACCTGTTGCTAATTTTGGAACAAAACACAGAACTACTCCTATCAATCAATAAATAAATGAAAACATAAAAGACTAACCACTACCCGTATGTTTCTCACTGCTATGGTTTCATGACCGTTGTGCCTTGTAGAGATAGAATTTTCAGCTCAAAATTTAAACAAAAAAGACTCCTATTGTGAATCAATTACAAGCATATCATAATATATATATATATATATATATATATAGACACACACACACACACACACAGAGGGAGGGAGGGAGGGAGAAATATATTCATATATATCCATAGATGAAAAACTTGGAAGAGATGGCTATGCCAACTCAGAGAAAGAACAACACTCATTTATCAACCAATTTCTCAAAATTGAAATTTTTTTATCGGCAATTATTTTGTTCAGAATCTTGTCATCAAGAATTACCAATCAACCCAATCTCAAAAAGACCGAGTACCCTGGTGGAACAAAGTTGTGACGACAGTCGCGACGCGGCTCAATTTTACTGGGAAAGAGCTCAATTGTTGGAGCATGAGCTTGTCAAGCTTGACAAGTTGTTGAACACTGAGAAGGAGCTTAGAAATAGAGTCAACAATGTCAATGAAATCGGGATTGACAAATACAACGGGACGAGGGAGATCTTGAGGGTGGAACATGGAGGTTATCTCCATACTCTTAACGTTGATGGATCGGATTGGCCTTGTGGAAAGCTGGCCATGCAAGTTTCAGCACCGGCAGTTATTCCAGTGGAGATTGGATCAAGCATTTATCAGGTAATTAAAAATTACGTAGATTAGCTACTAATTAATCAGAACATAGAACTGATTCCTTACCTTGTTTAGCTTGTATTATTTAAATATTTTTTCTTCGCTGGGTAGCTTGTGACTAATCCACTACACTTCTCTATAGCTAATTTATCCCAATTTTAAAAATATTTAGTGCCTGTCATATGGAATAATTATGTAGCCCAAAAACCATAATTAAGTGATAACTATCGAATTTTTTTTATTACTTCTTCAATTCCAAAGTACTAGAGCAAGTTTGGTTTTTCATAGTTCAAATTCAAAACTGATATGTACTCAGTTTGAGTTTTGAAAGAAAATTATTTTTTGGAATTAAAACAGTACTTTTTAAATCGTTTATGATTTTTACAATTTAGAATTGAAAGAAACCAAAATTAACTTTCAAAAGTGGAAAATAATCTGATAAATTTTGGAACGGAATGCTTAAGAAAATACTTGTAGAATTGAAAAAACAACGTATTGTCCAAAGAATCTAGGTTCAACCTACACAAGTGCATCCATACGCTTATATGTATAAGCCTCCCTTGGAACAGGTTCTAAATCGGATGGCAAGAATGGGGTGCAACAATCTGGTGAATTGGTTGCTTGCAGCAATGCCCATGTGTGATATCTCTAAAGTCGTGGAACAAATTGACACAAGAACTCCCATTGCCATGGCGCGGTGCTCTCAACAGGGATTTTTGGAAGCTACCTTTGTTACAGCACTGGAAAAGCTGGAATCATTGGCCTTGGAAGGTCTTAAAACTCAAATGAATGTTGAGGCAAAACTTAAGAAGGAAAGAAAACGGAAGGTTGACAAAGGAGGAGTTGGAGAATGCGTTATAGAGGTTTTGTTGATACAAATGAGGGACCCTAAAAAAGGGTATGAAGCTGTTGGGAATACGATGCTTGGATTCATTGAAGCAAATGCCGTGGAGCGAAAAGAAGAAGGTGGTGGTGTTGAAATACAAGGAGTTCATGTTGCTGGAATTTCTGGAGAAAGTTTTGAAATGAATCCTACCAGAGGGCAATATCTATGGAGTATTTCTGCGAGGAACTGCGAGGAGAACTACAGCAGCACTTTTCTTAGGAATCCAGATATTGCTTTTGATTGATTATCTTTACAAATATATATTTTTTTAAAATTTATTTTAAATAAAAAAAACAAAGAGAGAGAGATTACTTTTGCTTCCTAAATTAATTTCTTTAGAAATCCAGACATTTTGCTTCGTCGAGTATCAATCCCAATTAGCATACAGAATTCTTCAGAAAAACAAAATCATCCCAATTAGCATGGACACTGGATTCTTTTGGAATCCAGATATTTTCCATTTGTCTTTAGGAAATCCAGATATTTCTAATTTTGAAAGTCCAACATTCATAAATGTAAGTCTCAGAGCCTACAAGCACATCAATGTCATCAAAAGAGCCTGCAAAATCAACTGGCTTCTTAAGACATTAGAGAATATACAAGGTCTCTGCTGGAGCCTAGATTCTACTGATAATAGATTAGTGTCTTTTTCATCTGCCATAGAACTATAGCCATCATATACTATAAATCACTAGTTATAGTAAAAGATTAAGGTCATTCATACACAAAATGATCTTTTTGACGCCTTACAGAGATCCAATATTATGATGTTCCATTCCAGCACAACCTGATTGATTACGAGTTTACATGCTACTACTCCTCTATTAGCTCATACAAATGGAACTAGGGCTCCATGTCAATCTAGACATGCGCCATATTAGCTCATACAAATCAAATTTGGGCTCCATGTCAATCTGGATTGACAATCTAATTTAATCTGGCACTGGCTTCATTAATTCATACACCCTAGACAAAAACAACAAAAGGCAGTAGGATCAACAGCAGCAGAAAACACAAGAAGGCAAAATGTGTATAGATATTACTTCAAAACCCATTTCTCACTAAAAGGTTGTCACTACTTTCTAGGACACAATCTGCAGCAATAACAATTCAAGAAATGATGTAAAGATGACAAAAGAAACTCAAAACAAAATGGATAGTCGTTGAGTATCAAGCACAAAAGATTTAATGGTCATACCTCAGCAGGAGATGAAATGATTGAATCCCTTTCAGAATTCAAAAGCCCACTAAGTCTCCTGTACATATACATAAAACTACTTTAAATCTAATCTTAGCAAAAAAGAGGAATACATGAAAGGTCATACCTCGGCCTCTCAGACTTGGCAAGATTTTTAGACATAATGGAAGCCTGCAATTAATTTTCAAAACTTAAGTCTTTTTATCAGGTATAAAAAAGGAAAAAGAGAAGTATAGAAGAGGGATAGAATTATAGGAATATTATTGAAATCATTGAACATTTAACCAAACAAAATTGCATTTGCAGGTGGTAAAGAGGGAAATACTATCACCCTCCAAGTTCATGTTATTACCCGACAGTAATTTTGGCCCAAGTGAAAAACAAAAAAGATACTATTCTATGTTTTCAACAATTCTAACTCTAATTGAAGTGTTCAACACTTCCATGACTACTTGGCACAACACCCATGAGGCATATGACCAATCCATACATTAGACCATATTATGGAATAAAAGAATACATCAATCTTCAAACCACAAGCAAAAGAAAATGTAATGGATGCCTACACTATGACCATACTCGAAATCATATCCATATTCAATTAAACTTCCACCAGTATGTTGCTGTCTGAGGCAGATCCACATGCAAATGTGGAAATTTTTTTGAAAAGATACAAATTTCAATATGGAAGTTACAAAATGCTAGTTCACAAACATTCTACAATGACAAGTGTATACACATTCTAGGCACAGTTTTCGGCAAAACTTGATCCCAATAACTTGTAGACATCGGAATGTGACTATCATGCCGAATCACTCCCATTGCCATTTTCATAAATTATATTGATGTCCTGTTAATATTCATTAGTTCATTTGTGCTAATGTTAACATTGTAATACCTGCTCTTGAATAATGCTCCTTGCCTCGACAAGTTGGGCTTCCAACTCAAGCTCTCTCTCAGAAGCTTCTGCGGTGACTTCAGCTCCTTTCTGAGCATCTTGTAGCTCAACCATGCGCTCCTAAAAGCACGATAACACGTCAAAGGATTTCTCATCAACATGAACATGCACCAAAGTATAATTTTTTTCAATGGAAAAGAAAGGACAGAAGAAACTACCTTTATAAAAGCGATCTTGGCCCTCAGACTTTCTTCTATTTGATCCCTACCCATGTGAAAAGGCAGGTCAAAGACATCCTGCATTATATGAGCACTTTAATCTTAATTATCAATGCAGCAGTTGAAATAGCAAAAGAATCCAGCTGGCATCTTTCCGACACAATAGCATACCGTCCTACCACCCAATGGGGACTGTGAGGAATCTGCATCCAGCCTTTCATTGATGGGCAAAGCTTGCTTGGAGGACCCATTTGGAGCATTCAGAAAATCACGCATATCCCCCTGTATCAGTGTATACCTTTTAGTCCTTGATACAGTTTTACATAGAAAAGGTCCTTCATAAAATAAATAGAGGCACAAGTGGCACAGATGGAACTCATTGAAGGAACAGTAGTCTTTCTCATTTTATTTATTTTTTTACATGAACACTCTTAGCATCATCATCTACCAAGATCCTCTAAGAACGTGTGCCACTGCCATCAAAGCCTCCATACATGGAGTAATGGTACCTTATACTATCTTCACATGATGTTGGAGTTTACACTGTGTCAAATCTTGTAAAGAAAGAAGGTTTGTAACAACAAGCAGATAATGCTAACAATATCTAGAGTAGAATATAGCATATTGGGGACAAATAAGGCTTCAAATGAATCAGTCTATCCATAGGGTGCAATATTTAAACAAAAGAAAAAAGAAAAAAAATCAATGCACCGATATGCTTATAAAAATACTAACTTGGTGTCCTCATCAAACAGAAAGCAAACACAAGCCACATGCAACGGCAACAAAGCTTATAGTTCACCATAGAAACAGTAATCAAACATATAAACTAATGTAACTGCTAAAGTACCTGCATCGATCGTAACAGTGCCCGCAAATCAGCATTCTCCGCAACAAGTTCTTGATTTTTCGCCTCATAAGCATCCACCTAATAGCATATAACCATAAATAAGCTCAGACTGGTGTTAAAAATCATAACAAAGTTTTATCTAAATAAAAATTCTGTGTAAGTTACAGTACTCCATACAATCTTTTTATAGAAGTCATTGTCAGCCTTCTTTCCATTCCATGTCCCACGTTGCCGTCCTTCTTTCTGTTTACACAACACAAAAACTAATCGTCATTAACCTATATTATTTGAACCAGAACATTAAATATTTATCATTTATCTATTACCTGAAGTAGATTCATTATCTCCATGCCAGATCTAGATTCCTTCTTTTTTTCCATTAGCACTTGATTTAGCCTCTCCTATAAATAAAATGCATTTAGTTTTACCACGTGTATATACCTTTGCAAGCATATAAGATGCTTCAAGAGGCTGGCAAAATATGTAAAGAAACTCTACCTGCAGCTTAATATAATCCTTTTCCTTCTTCTTCATTTCATGAATTTGTTGAGTTCTCACTTGCTTTTGCAACAATGAGAATGAGTTAGGCTTGGTGCATGACAAAATAAAACTACCAAAACAAATGCAAAGAGTACCAACCTGATTACCAATAACCATCCTTTGAAATTCATCTCTCTCCTGTTGCAACTTCTCAATTTGGGCTTTAAAAGCTGCTGCAGCTTTAGCTTCCTAGTCATCATAAATTTATGGTATCAATAAACTGCACGTGCCAATACGGGTTACTGTTTCATATAAAGAGTTGTTTAGCTTCATTAAAAATCATATGTTTCTAACCGTTCTGGTAATAGTTGCTATTTCTCTATCTTTAGCAGATAACTGTGCTTCGAGCCTCTCTACTTTGGCCTCAAATCTTGATATGTCTGACATAAGTCTATCAAAGTAGACAAAAGAGGGATTTACTCCATTGTCATACATGCATTTGTCAAGAATATGCCTACTATAAAAGATAACATATCACAGCCACGGAAAATCAAATGAAGTATTATAGCAAAGTACTGCATTATAATGTAATATAGCATATCTCAAGAAATCAATTGATATTTTCTCTCAAAGTAACACGTCTCAAAAGTATACATAATGTCCATGTAAGAATCAGCCAGATCTTAGCCCTCCGTTGTACCATTAACGTTTTTTCTTAAACTTCTAAGTTCCTAAAGTTGTTTACCATTCTGAATTGTAGCACGTGCTTTTGTCCTTTGATATAATTGAAGAAGATTTCTGCAATGACATACATTTCCTAATTCTTTTTAAGTTTGTATACTATAAAATGCACCTATATGCTCTTTCTTGATTTGTTCCTCAACACCCGTGTAGCAAATGAAAGTAAAATCACCTCAAATTCTTCTCCAGTTACCAGACCCATTTTTCCACCTTTTTCATAAAAGGTCCCAAGCACAATCGAAAGTTACAAAATAGCCAAACACTAACTTACCAAATGACATTCTATTTCCTCTCCATTACCAATATCCCCAAGATTTCCAATTTATACAATGAAATTCTCCAAGTCTACTAATTACTGAGTTGTATAGTTGATTACAATCCCAACACTGAAACAAATAAAGATAAAAGCAAATTGTACCGTTGGCGCTGATCGTTAGCAGACTCTCTAAATTCAATATCACGCTGTCTTTGCTGCAACAATGAGTATAAGCAGTTGCAGGTCCGGGCAATTGAAACCTGTCCCACACAAAACCGCAACAATCAAACTTCTAGAAGAAACTACAATACCAAACAATTTATGATTACAAACTAACGATTATAAATTAAAAACTAAAAAAAATGTACTGGATCAGTAGCGAAAAGATCAAGCGAGGCAGGGAATCCGAAGGTAACAAGTGTTTGATTCAGGTACTTAGTGCAATGATCCAAGTTTCCAACATCGGCGAATGTGTATTCACTGAAAACAAATCACAATTGTAAAGTTCAAATGTTTTACACAGGGCAAAAGTGGAAACCCTAGGAATGTAGAGAATGGATAGTACCTCATTCCGAAATTCGAGTGAGTTGATGACTGCAAAGAGATAAGTAAGATTCAAGTTAGTGTGTGTGTGTGTGAGAGAGAGAGAGAGTTTTTAAGAAGGATGTAAAGGGTTAATGAAGATTTACTCTGATATCGTAGTCTGTGTCAGTTGAAGGCATGTTTTGAGTTCTCCGCGGGGTGTTAGTGGCGGATTGAGAGAGTTTTAAGAGCGAAGTGTAGATCTGAGTGGTAGGGAAGGAGATTTGAAATTGAAAACCAACTTTAAATCAAATGCCGTCCACTTCAACCCATGTTTAATGTTTGGGCTAAAATGGGCTGCAGGAAAGAGAAGAAAAATACAGTAACTGGTGGTAAATATGGTAAGAAAGAATAAGTTGCATCGTCCAGTTACTGTCTTCTTTGACTGTTCAATCTGGTGAGTCAAAATATATTTACTGTACAAGGAGATCCGTTTAAAAAAAATTAAATAAAAAAATTAGAGGATAAATAGAAATTTCATATTCTGTTTCAAAAAATATATATTAATATTTTATTTTATTTTTTTTGAAACAGAATATATAATATATATTTTAAAAATATATAAAAAATATAGGATAATTATTTTTTTAAAATAATATTTTTTAATTTGTTTAGATTAAGTAATTTAGCTTTTTTTTTTTTAAATACAATTTAAAAAAATATATTTTTTAATTTATTTTGGAACCGAGTGGGTGTATTCAAACACATGCCTTCAACTGACACAGAGACATGCTTCGACTGACACATACTACTGTGCTTATAAAATAGAGAATCCTCAAAATTCGTAAAATCTAGAGTAGTATTTTCCTTTCTGTTTCGTAACTTTTGTTTGCCCACGCTTTATGCTGCCAAACAGACCAAACTTTCCAATGGGCTTACCCACGAGCTGTCCAGTACGTATAAAAAATTAATGGACTCTTTCTTGTCAATAATTTTACAGTTTGGGCTTTAATTTACATTTTCCCGGGATTGTGCAAAATGCGCTCGAGGGTGGAGGCCTATGACAGAGTCTGGACCGAAATTAGGAATTTTTCATAACGAGATTATCCAATAAAACATGTCATGTGACAGATGTTAACAAAATAATAATCTTTATGCAAAACGTGTCACTAAATATCTAATGAGAAAGGAAAAGCCTGTTAAATACGGAGTATTAGTTTTTTTTTTTTTTTTTTTTGAAAATTACTTTTAAAACCTTCCTTGATTGTCTTTTTTCTTTCAATTTTATCATATTAAGTGTATAAAACAAACTTCTAATATACAATGTAAGCATGTAATCATTTCATGTGTGGAACTCTCTCTATCCTAAAAAATAAACATATCAATATGTGAACTTAATAAATTTATTGACAAAATTAAAACGAGACTTTTTTCTTAACGAATAGGTTTTGATTTGTGTTGCTAGTAATACCATTATTGACAGTACATTTCTTTTATCATTTGGTTTGTGTAACAAGACCATACTTGGCATTTAAATTTTGCTCTGTCACCAAGACAAATTCATTGAGCTCCAAATTATAATCATCGATTAAATAATATTAAAACTTCTATTAACTTTCATATCGTATCAGATTTGACTATAATTTGGCCCCAAACAGACCTAATTGGTAATTAGATTACGAATTTATTTGACACAATTTATTTTTTTTAAAATATAATTAATTTTTTAAAATAAATTAATATTATTATTATAATTAATCTGTAAAAAAATAATTAATTAATTAATTTTTAAATTTTTTAAAAATTATTTTTAAAAATAAATTAGAAATTAATTTTTAAAATGTGTACAAAACAAGCCTAACGTATGTTGGCCTGCTTGGTCTTTATGTGGCTCTTATTGGATTGTCGTTTCACCTATCCATTTGTTTTGGGTAGGTGGGCTACGAAAGGAGAGGTACTTGTCCACGTAACCGAATCTAGGACAGCAAACTTTACAAAGATCCCACGAAACGGACGTAGTTTTGAGAGATGGTTTGGTTTCACTTATTTTAAGTAATTATAATTTTTTTAAAATTATAATTATTTCAAAATTTTGTTTATTTTAATTTATTTAATAAGTTATTTTTAAATTATATAAATTTTTAAAACATATAATAATCAATTATAAAAAATTAAGTTTCATAAATTTATTTAAAAATTTATTTTAAAAAAATACATTAAACATGATTAACCACTTATTCAATAATATGATTATCAAATAATTTATAATCTGTTTTCAAATAAACTGTACCAAATGAGCCATGAATCGTATACAACTGTGCTCCGGTCCCTGTTGTATACTTGTATGTATGTAGCTGTAATTTATTTTTGCACAAAAAAAATAATGTAATTTATTTATTGAAGTAGTAACTTTATCTGTTAGTATTACGTTAATGTTTGGAAACTATTATATTCTAAACTTTTAAAGGGTTGATAAATGATTGTATAATTAAAAGCGGAGATGCTACCGCATATTACAATTTTATTATCTCTTAAATTAAAGGGGCTGTTTTGAAGTATTTTTGTCATGTGTTTGGTTTCATTTTATCTTTTTTATATTTGTTAATATGTGGATTATTATTAAATACACATACTCTATGAGATTTGAACTTTAGATGACGCTGATGTGAAATGTTTAATATAATACAATATATATATATATATATATATATATTAACGTATTATGTTGTACTAATTTTATTATTAATCCAGTATTTACTATTAAAACGCCTGAGTGGTTGGTCGTTAAGAAGACAAGTCCGCCCTCTGTTCGGTTCCAGTACATTTGACGAAAAACTGACCCCCATTTCTGGTAAAATAACTTTAAAACCCTGCGCAGTCATTAAAAAAATTATCTCCGAATGCTAGAAAAAGGTGAGGCCCTGTAGGGAAGTGGCCAAAGTTGTACCAATTCACTAGAAGCCGAGTAGCCGTCACTATACGGTCACATTTATCACAATTAAGAATTATAATTTTTTATTAGTAATTGAGTTTAAAATTGTTCCTTTTTGGGATCTGTTGTATTTAATTTATCGATATTATAATAAATTTTAAAAATTATGTGATATAAATTTTAAAATAAAATCTATAAAAAATATTAAAATATTTGAATTATAGTAATACAAAATTTAAATTATATAACTAAAGTTAATTTATATTTTTTTAATAAAATAAATATTTTAATATATTTGTTTATATAATTTAAAATTTATGTCATATACACACATCAAAATGTGCTTGGACCTGAGACGGAGGGAGGATCGGAGATCGAAAAAAGAAGGCAAGTCTGATCATTTCAACTCTACATATTTTACTCCGATAAAACAATCTTTTAATAGCCTTGACTTGACTTGAATGCATCTCCGTGAATTCGTACAATGATGACTAGAGTTCTGATTAGAGCATACAAATAAGGACTTGTAATAAGTAATATATATATATATATGTATATAAGGTCTTTTATTTCACCCTTCTCATTTTGATTAAGAATTAATCCAACTAATGCCATGCAAAGAAACCTTAAAATCAAATATTTATTATCATCAAACTGTTTTTTTTTTTTTTTTTAAATATAACGAGTAATTAATTCAGTGATGTACTGCTTTGTCATAATTGTGAATCCTTCAATTATTGTCATTTCCGTTCAACTCTAATTATGTAATGGTAGCTGTTTTTATTTTACATAATCATTGTCTATATATAATTTATATACTAATTTTGTTTTGAAAATAGTGACGGTAATCTCATCAATTCATAAGACAAATTGATAAAGTGATAATCAACATATATTTCATCAACATATACACACACACACCCCATTATTTCATCAAGTTTTTTTTTTTATTAACATTTTACTAGTTATGCAATGGCTCATCTCACATGATTGTGGGATTTATCTCAATGTTATGAAAAAGAAAAATTATGAAACTGATAAAAATATTTGTATGAATAATATTTTATTCATATAGTATCAATTATCAGAACAATTTTAGTGAGGTTAAAAGCAATACGACGATTAATAAAGATTCAAATGTTTGACATTAAAAATTCGTTGGGCTTGGTTTTTTCTTCTTTCCCCCCTAGAAAGATGTTTGAAAATTGACATAATAATTAAATCCTTGATACTTTGAATCTGACCAATGCTAACCTGCGGCGGGATACAGTACAGCACGCCACTTTTGGTCAATGAAGGTTGGTTGCGGGTTTGTCCGTGCGGATGCCAGATGGTATGTGGCTATTCAGTACTCACCTTTCATGGTCGGAAGGTTCTTGACTCTAATCATCCTAATTTTCAAACGGAAAGTGATACCTTTATACGCGATCCGTCGGAGAGTTTTATACGAAAATTGTTGTGAATCATTTTTATTTTTTAATACTCCTATGTAGTCGTTACTCAACAGTTTTTTTTTTTTTTGTTTAATTATTTTTTATTTAGATTATTTAGAAATTTAGCACAAATAAAATAAAAAGAAATAAGCAAGAAAAGGGGAAGAGGTTTATCGCTTTATCCGAAAAGAAAAAAAAAAAAAAAAAGCATCGAGTTTACGTGCTTGAAAAGAAATACACACGGTTATTATGTACCGAAAAAATAAAAGAAACATGCACATGGTTTGTTCCTCGTAAAGCGATATGAACGCAACAATGCGAGAAAATATTTTTAAAAAAATATTTAATTTTATTCCAATCATATTCGACATATTAAATAAAACAAAATTAATTTAATTTTAATTATATATTGTCATTGTTAAATACTTAGAGATTTTTTATTCAAAGAATAAAGCATCACTAATACTTTTGGTTGAGCGTTGAACTATTCACGATCTTAATAAGTAATTACCCATTATGTTATAAAATTAGATATATATATATATATAACAATTTTTAAAATAAAGTATTCAATTATAATTTTTATAAAAAATAATTTTTTTATATATGAGATAAAATTTTATATATTTTTATAATAAAATTATAAATAAAAAGTACATAATTTTTAAGTAATAAAATATAAATACGTCACTTATTTTAAAATGTACAAAAACAATAAATAACTATTTATACTTTTATAACGGAGGCAGTGCTGTATAATTTGAGAATGTAAAGTATGCCACCAACTTGTGATGACTTTTTACTTTTATTTCCCTACAGTATTATCCATGTCAGTTTTTATGCGTCCAATCAAACTTAATTTTGTATTCCGTACAAGATTTATGGATTTAACTAACATGTTGAAAGAGAAAAATACAACCTTTTGTCCAAGGACGGACAAGTCGCCCAACGGCACCAAAAACCTGAAGTTTGTAAGATTCCCCGATTTGTTTCCCCTATGAAAGTCAAGGAACTTTTAGTGCCGAGACATATTTAGGGTCCTGTGATATGACATTGGCCCTGTTTGTTATAATTTATAAAATTGTTTTAAAAAATTAATTTTTAAAATTTTTTTATGCATAATTTTTTTTTACAACACTTATAATATTTTTAAAATATAATTTTAAAAAACCATTTCAAAAAATCTTAATAAGTGAAAATTTATTAAAATAGGTAATTTCAAATAGACCCATCATCTTTATCCCAAACTCATAACACCATGTTTGTCAACTATAATATATATTGTATTTTATCAATATTTTTTTGTAAAAAATCATTTTTTATCAAAGTAATACAATTTAATTAAGAATAATCAATTTTAACTGCATTAGCACCTTTATAGACCACTTCGACTCTGAGGTGTAAGAACACTTGCATTTGTAATTTTAAGAAAATTTATTTTTATAATTTTAAATAGATGTAAGCATAGCATAACTTACCAATATCAGGTTATCATTAGAAGCAGAACCCGTTGATAATCATAGGGAAGTCTTAAATGTGATGTGCTGTGTAATAACAGACTAATAAAAGTATGGTTTTTTGTTGGGGGCCATTGGACAACTGTAAAGGCACACCCGTCTATTGGAGTAACGTTAAATTCATCTCAACTAGTTTTAATTATTATTTTAGGTTTTTTTTTTTTTTTTTAATAAGTGAAATGGTGTAATTTTAGAAAAGTGACATAGTATAAGGCATAGGACCATATAATATAAATAATCCGATATAGCAACCAGATCGATATTAAATATTGAGATATGACATATTTTTTTATTCTATAATTTTTGTAACTTATTTTAATCGTTGTATATTATAAATTTTATGATGCGTGTAAGTTGTTTTGAATAATTTACAATAAATCAGACGTTTAACCTATTAGTAATACCTTATTACTGTATTGAGCTGAAAAACAAAAGATCAGCTTTAGAAAGATTGTAATATTATGTCAAATGGGATTTACGGCGAAGTGCAAATTATACTATGAGAGTGACCCTAATAGTGACTTTTACTAGTTATTAGTAGATCGACTTAGGATAAATTAGAAAAGAACAATGATTGAAGATATGAAAAAAAATAGTCTAAATTTGTTGTATTATTTGATGTTTTATTTATTGTATCGAATTCAATCAAATAATTATATTACATTTAAATTATATAAAATTTATATTTATTTTTTATAATTAATAAATTTAAATATAATATAATTGTTAAATTAAATTTATGACAACAGATATGACAACAAATGAGATAACAAATTTGCGCTACAAAAAAAAAAAAAAAAAAGATGATAACAACATCTGAAATTCTGAATTTATCTCGGGGTAGTTGCAAATCCGATTTATCCCACGTTTAAAGCTGAATAGTTTTGTCATTTTTATTTTTTTATTGACCAATTAAATTTCAAATATTTTTTAATACTCCTAAAATTAAAAAAAAATGTATAATATAATTTGTTTAACTACTTTTATATGTCTGCATATATTATCTGTTTCCCCAGAGTTGAGGAGCTTATGCCAAGGCTCATATTAGGACCGTGGGGTTTGCTCCTCTACTGTTTATGTGCTTGTTTGGATCACAAAATTATAATTTATAATTTAACTTCAATTTTTTGTTAAATTTAAATTTAAATTTAAATTTAATTTATTAAATATATAATTTGTTACTGTATTTTATTTATTAAATATACACTTTTAATGCGTTTTGAAATCTATAATCTGAACACAGCTTACCAAAGGAGTAATAAATAATCCCTTTCTGTACGATTTAACTGGCAAAAAGTTTACTCCGTCTGGACACGTCACAAATCACAATCCATGCTTACCGGTGAAAATGTGGCACCATATGAATGGTTTACTCGACCATAACCAAGAGAAT
>JAUMHB010055782.1:0-15577 GCA_032359685.1 Pittosporum tobira
AGTTGCAGACTCCCAACTTGGCACATAAGTAGGAGATTCGGTCTGAGGCTAAGGCTTTGGTGAATAAGTCGGCCGGTAGTAGAGAATAAAACACTTCTTATGTAGGTGTGCCATATACTTGCCGAAAGGTCTGGCGGCGGCGGCAGTAGAGCAGACTCACAATCTTGTGCACCTTGATATTGGAGGTCACATTATGTGAGTGTGCCATATACTTGCCGAGAGGTCTGGTGGCGGCGGCAGTAGCACTCCCAGTAGAGCAGACTTCCAATCTTGTGCACCTTGATATTTGAGGTCACATTATGTGGGTTTGTCATATACTTGTCGAGAGGTCTGGTGGCGGCGGCATTGGCGGATCACAGCAGATTCACGACGGTGATAGAAAAATCAGATCTCAACAGCGAGATCTTTAGCAAAGAGTTGTAAAATAAAGAGGCAGTTTGTAAAATAAATTATGCAGGATTTAATAACTGTGGTGGAAAAATTAAATCCACCGAAAAAAAAATAAGCGGCTAGGGTTTAATAAAATTAAGGTTTCCGCCAACGGCTATGAAAGCTGCCGGCGGCAGCGGAAGCAAAATAATTTTAGGATCAAAACCCTAAAGCTCTTGATACCATTATAATTATGGAGAGAATAAATAAAAATATTTTATTAATAATAATGAATGTGTGTAGAATAACAATTACATGAGAGACATTATATAGACTTAACCTACTTGGAGAATAAGTAACCTAATTCTAATCCAATTCGAAATCTAAATATCCTATTACCATAAGAAATATATCACCATAATAATACTATAAATATAATAATAATATATTTAACAGAAAGCAAACATGGTATATACGGATAAGATCAAATTTATAAATATCTACCAGAACCAATACGGAGTATAAAGTAATTAATCAACTAATTTAAGAATCTGATCCCTGCGTAAATCACATCAACGATCTTAATTAATTATTTTTCACCTAGCCAAGTTTTAATTAATTTGGTGAAATCAGTTATCAAGAAAAGAGAAACTAAGTCCTTTTTCTAAATATTATAAATACCCACTCTCAGATGTTAGTCTTTGCATCAAGAAACTGCGTACACAGACAAGTTCTTTAAATTTTAGATATAAATGGCACGTCAGGAGGACAAACTTCTCAAGGTTACCAAGGAATTCGACATTCTGGAGGCCAGTTTAAAGCGGAATGGACGAAGAGCTGGCCGTCAGGAGGACAAACTCCTCAAGGTTAGCAAGGATTTCGACATTTTGGAGACTTGCTTCAAGCCGAATGGCCAAAGAGTTGGCGATCAGTATCCAAAGCCACAACCAAACGTCTATCGGACAGTTAGCAAAGCCGTCGTTATGGATTCCACTGATGTAGTTACGGGAAATCCTAAGAAAGGATTTTTGGCGCCCAAGGCTGATCGAAGGCTCTGAGCATGTGTTGCTTAATTTCTCTGCTGGTCATGGTGCTTCATATATTTCTTTGCTGGTGTGGTGCTTAATTTCTCATGCATGAGTATGTAATGTAGTAGTAGTAATAGAGTGTGCTTTGAAATAAAACTTAAGTAGGGAAACCTCAAGTACGAAAGTGGTTTCTATCTTCGAGGCCCTTTTACTTGCTAGTTCATGTAATACAAGTATGTTGCTATATATAGTAGCTTTTTAAGTACTGATTAACTTAATTTCAAGTAGTCATGTTCCCCTTGTCTCTCGTTTTCCCACAACGAATTACATATGATATTCTACAATATGCCTCCTACTTTTATTACAAGGGAGCAATGTTTTAAAAGTGGTTTTCGGCGACTGACCAAGTTCTCTGGATGGAACCTAAACGAGCCAAACTTGTTCATAAACTGATTTGCTTCATTTTGGCTATCCAGGATTGTTGAATACTCACTTGGGGGATTAGTTGCCTAGGCCGATTTGTTCATTCCTCTTGTTATTTCAAAATAAATAAATGGCTTTTTAAGTTTTATTGGTTTTTTGTTCTTTTATTGTTTCAACTTGCAATCTTTGTAAATATAATATAAAGTCGTAAATACTTAAATACTCTAAATAGTTATCCGGCATATAAACTTATAACTGTTATATATATATATATGAAAAAATAAATATATAATCACGTAGGAAAAAGTCTAGAAAATAACTAATATCCAATTAACTAACTCGATCTCCTGTTCACTAGACACTCTGCTCATCGAATATGTTCTCTAGCAAGTTTATGAAGCAAATGAGTGATCGAATATATCAATATCATGAGTTTTGAGGTCAAGTTATTTATAGTTGTCTATTTGCTAAAGGTAATACACATAAAATCTTGATCGTCCATTATTAATTATATGGATGGCTAAATATGAGTTGTTAATTTGAATTGTGTGGGTGTGTATCATCTTACTTGACTAACCCCATTTATGTTATTGGTGGTTCGGATCTCATGACTTCAATTTATAGCCGAGGGGTCGGATGAAAATAGACAGAGAAGATAGGAAAATGCACTTGCTACTGTTGAATCTTGATAATTGGCTCAGCCCGACCAAAGAGCCAGCCCCTAGAAAAAACAATGATCACCCCTGAATTTAGGGCGAAGATATGCATGCATACAGAAAGAAACGTAAGGCTAAATTAAGGCAACCAGTAAGAGTGTGTGTGTGTGTGTGTGTGTGTGTGTGTGTGGAAATATTTTTGGAGCACTGTTTTTCTAGAAATTGTGACTTGGATATTTTCCTTTTAACTCGATCTTCTTAACTATTTTTGCTTTTCCTTTTTGTGTGTTGATCCCTAAAATTCTCAGATGATTCATCTTGGGGATGCTTTCATCCGGGCTTAAACCGTATTACTATATGTGCTTGGCCCATTTTTATCCTTTACTCGAAACACCATTTTTCTTAATGTGGGAAACTTTAAAGGATCTTCTGCCATGCCTTAATCAGGTAGATGAATATCAATTAATTCAACACATCTTTATTAATTACTACAAAATATACTACTATTATTTCACTAAAATGAGTAAATATGCAATTTAATGGTGACACCACGTCATCATGTGAGTCATAATTCTGTTAAAGAAATCAACTGTGGATATTAAGAATCATAATTAGTAAATCAGTGGCTAGAATGCCTCAAAATCTTTCTGTTATAAATTACTTGCAATGAACGGAGGTGGAATTTTAATTAAATAACTTGATTTCTTTATCATGCAAGAGCCACCAGAATTAATGGTTCACTACGTTAAAAAGTAAATGTATATATATATATATATATATAGTATACAATCAAATTTCAAACACAACTGTTTCTGTGAAATTTTTGGTTCTTATCGATTAAACCTTTCATACACTACACTAAGAACATATATTTCAATATAGTATAATTCAAATTAAAACCTGTCATTTTATAATATTGAGTTCTATTATTCTTCCAAAAATGAAAGTGATCCGACATGCTTTCACCGTTCGATGAAAATATGTATTTTTTATTAAATATTTAGTGGTTGAAATTTTTTATCATTATTTAGTGGTCAAAATACTTTTAGTCAGTCTAATTTTAATTTTTTTTAGAGATAATCTCTATAAAACCATTATAAACATATTTTGATAATTATAAACAAAAAATGAACATAAAAGAATCTATGTATTAATTGGCTTAAAGTGCATGAAAAATGTATTGATGGACTGATATTGGGTTTGTTCATTTTTAAAGTTGTTGTAAATACTAAATCTGTAGTTGTATTAACTGTTGTAGCTAGTATAATTGTACCTATTTATGAAAATTTACAATCATGTTCGGTAACTTATAGCTAATCAAGTTATAATATAATTATTCAATTAAAATTACATATGTTTTGATTGAAATAAAATAAAATGACCAAAATATTAACTATTTATTTTGTTGATATATATTATGTTATTCTTGAAATGTTTATTCCTGAATTGATTTGTTAATTTGAAAAGTACGTGTATTTTTCAATTAAGTTCGCGTAACTATTTTTTTCAATTATTGCAAGTATATATATTACTTTTACACAATATTTATTAAATTAAATGAATCTTTATTTTGTATCTTTTATAAGTTATGTTGAATGTGTTGGAACATTTGTTGTAACCCCACTTTAAAAATAGCACAATAATTCCGATAAAATAATATCCACCTGAATCGAGTGATGCTCACTCTTTCCTTAAGACAATATTCGCCCCTTATATACTGCACAAGGTTGAGAGCGAATTGCCTCCCAAGATAAGATAGGTCAGGAACTTAATCCATATTAAATATTAAGTGCAAAATTAATATTTAATCAAAATCATAATGAGAAATAGAAGAAATTAAAAAAACATTAAATATTTCAAGTACTAAAAATATTTAAAGGAGTGAATCCACTCATATGTGAAATATGAGTTACATGGATTGATCTTTTTAGAATGAGATTCTTAACCTTTTATAGGCTTTACACATCCTTTTGAAGAGATATGAATGAATAGATATATCTACTCCATATATGAATAGACACATTCACTCTATATTAACATCTATTCATTGCACCTTTTAACTTAATGAGATGTCTTATTTTATTGAACATATACATATTTCCATTACAAAAATGTGCAATAAATATATTAACATATTTTACTAATTTTAAATTATTGATGATCTTGAAAATCACCAACATAATGCTCTCTTTTTTTGTGCAAGTTATGTTAAACACTTAGTGTCTTATTAGGTTCAAACATGTGAGTTAGTGTTAGTTTTTAGAAAATTTTATTGACTTTTAATAGTAATTTTATATTAGTATGTTTGTTATTATTAAAATATTTATTCTAAAATTTATATGTTAATATGAATAATATGTGTATTTTTCTATTGAGTTTTTTTATTAATTATTTTTATTATTATTCCAATTTAAACAAAATATAAGTCCATAAGAATAAGTATTTACATATTATGTGGAAATTTTATCTCTTAATATTAATAATATTTTAAGCTAATTAATGGAAATAAGGTAGCTTTTAATATATGAGACCTCACCACCAAATTTTTAGTGTGGTGTGTTTTGGTTTAAATAATTATTTAAAAACTACTTTCAGACTGATATTTTTGATTTGTCGAACATATCTTAATTGTGCGTTTTACTCACAAAAGCCAAAAAGCCCCAAAACCTTTAATCCAAACATGCACATTATGTAATACAGTAGTTCCACAAAATGCTTAACTAAATGACTTAACAGAGCTTACGTCAGTCCAATACATAATTTTAACAAAAATGACATCATGCGGTATATGGTACCTTCTCTAGGGAAGTGCAAGATGAAGGGAATACTTTTTGGTCTACTAGGAAAGAAGATTAAGATTATTTTAAGTAGGTTTAAACTTTGAAGTGTCTAAATCTGCATAATTTTTAAATATATAAATAAAGAATTCATATTTACCTATCATGTATCTTTAGATGTCCGATTCACCACTCAATAAATAAATAAATAAATAAAAAGAAAAATAATAATAATAATAATATGTTCGATTCTCAGAGGTCCCTCGAACCAATTCGAGGTGAATCAAATAAGTTGGGTTAGCATATTATCTCCATATAATAGTTTGATATTAACTTCAAAATGTGCCTTACTTAATTATTGCAGTTTGCCTAATAATAAAAGCCAAAGGTGGTGATCTTTATTGATTTTGCGTCTGTGTAGTAAAATATTAAATAATTAGGTAGGAAAGATACACTTAGAAGTTTGGAAGATCTTTAATTTAACATCCATGCCTAAGATTTTGGAGGAATTGGATTCAATTGGTATGTGTTTTGGCAGTTGATTTCAAATATCAGATGCTTTCGGAATTAACAAAGTTTTTTACTGATTTATGGTTATAGTAAATGCAAAGCTAAGTTTGAATAGATATTAAAAATGAGACCACCCTAGATATAATATATGAATCTGATAAAATTAATTCTATTAGTTAAATACTCCCTTCGTCCAAAAAAGAATGAGACTTGACTCATCATTTTGTCTCACAAAATGATGAGTCAAGTCTCATTTCTTTTTGGACATAGGGAGTATTAGGCTAAATTGCATATCACGCATTGTCAATGTGCTCGCATAACTTCAAAAGTGACATATTTATCCATTCAACTTGTTAATTTGAATCAATTGTTAATTTTTTTTTGACTTTTTGTCCTAGAACAATCATGTAGTAGTATGTGTAGTATTTTTATTAGTAAAATGGGCACAACAATAATACATATTATTCCTCAAATGATTTTTTTATAGCTATGCATTATTGTTGTGCCTACTTTACTCTTAAAAATATTGCACATGTCAGTCACATGACTGTTTCAAAATAAAAAGTATACAAAAACTAATAATTAACTCAAATTAAGAAGTTAGATGGATAAATGTGTCACTTTTGAAAATTAAGTGGATACATTGACGCTGTGTGACAACTTAGATGATGAGATATGCAATTTATCCTAAATATTATTATTTTTTTAAAAAATACTAATCTTACAATTTTCATCATAATGTACCTCTCTATATTTCATTATGATTAAAAGAAAACGATACTACACTGCATGTGGCAGAGTTTAACTATAATTGGCATAATAACGAAGAGTAGTCTAACTAACTATGACATGTACAATAACATTTTGTAATTCTACTATTATAAGATGAACTACATATTTTTACTGTTATGAGACATGAATATACGAATATTAAGATAAATTAAAAATTTATTAGAACTAAAAATATTGCTCTAGCATCTGTTCAAATAAATTAAATAAAAATAAAACTAAAATTATTTATTCGTTTTGAGATTTATATCATACAATTATTAAAATTTGTTGTTTATATTGTGGGATAGAGGGAATAGCGTGTCATATCAAACCATTTGCATGTGAAGGCGAACATGGAATAAGATCAGTTAATGCATATCTACAAAACCTATACGGAGTATAAAGTTATCAACCAGCATTTGCATACAGTATAACTAAAAAAATTTGGTTAATTTAAGAATCTGATCCCAGCGTAAAACACATCAACGATCTTAATTAATTATTTTTCACCCAACCACGTTTTAATTAATTTGGTGGAATCAATTATCAAGAAAAGAGAAACTAAAGTCCTTTCTAAATATCTATAAATACTTTGTTAGCCATTGTATCAAGAAATTAAACAGATAAGTTCTTTATTTTTTTTGTAAATTTTTGATATAAATGGCACGTCAGGAGGACAAACTCCTCAAGGCTGCCAAGGATTTCGACATTCTGGACGCCTGCTATAAGCCGAACGGACAAAGAGCTAGCCATCAGCAAGAGCCTGAACTGCGTAATCAATATCCAAATCCACAGCCAAGGGTCTACCGGACAGTTACCCACGTTCCGCCCAGCAAAGCCGTCGTGATGGATTACAATGATGCAGCCAAAATGTATGGTGGGGTGGTCATTAAGGAATATCCTAAGAAAGGTTTTTTCCGAAGGATTTTTGGCTAAGGCTGAAGGCTCTAGTCATGTGTTGTTTAATTTCTCTCGTCATGTGTGCTTAATTTCTCATGCATAAGTGTGTAATGTAATCGTAGTAGAGTGTGGTTTGAAATAGAACTTAAGTAATGAAAGCTTAAGTATTATATGAAAGTGGTTTCTGTCATCTAGGCCCTTTTACTTACTAGGTCATATATGTAATACAAGTTTGTAGCTTTGTTTTGTTCTGATAATTTGATCTCTATAAAACAAGTATTGCTATATATATATTATCTTTTTAAGGATTGATTAACTTTATGGTCAATGTTAAAGATTATTAAGCCCATGGACTTATATTATAAGCCCATTAGAGTTTTACTAATTAGGGTTATATGCACTATAAATAGAATTCCTTGTGCAACTTTTGTATTCATCAAAAATAAAAGTTCTTTTATGGCAATCTACATACTTGTGACCACACTCTGGCAATATTTGCAAGTGATGAGATTATGGGGATTATTTGTAGAAGTTCCCTTATTTGGTGATGACCAAGGAAGCTTGAAGGACTAGGAAAGAGCTTGACAATGAATAGCCAAAACTGACTCTGAGGGCAACATTAGATCTGTTGAACTAAGCTTGAGTGTATGAAGACGAGTTTCTTAAGAAATAAGCTCAGAAACAACATAATCGACAGATGGTAATGGAACACGATGTAAAAGAGAGGCTAGTTCAAACATATAGTCAAGAGCCATGAGATACTGTATGAGACATTGTTTGTCTTTGTAGGCCTTAAAGTGCTCAGTATCTTTAGAACATTCTCACATTGGCTTTGATAAAGCCAATTGATCCCACATAGAGTTCATTAGTGAAAGGAACTCAGTGATAAATTGGCCAAGCTTTTATTTCTGTTCAACTAAAGTACTCATTATTTGATATTGATGTGAAAGATCGGTTGTAGTGTATCGAGCAGCCAAGAGATCTCATACCTCCTTGGCAGTATCATAAAGTCCTAACTGCATATTAATCCCTGGAATTGAAGAATTTGTGAACCAAGTGATAGCTTGATGGTTCTTGCTATCGTAATCTTCAACTCGATCCTAAAATTTGGAGTTAAGTTCATTTTTTCCAAATCTTGTTATCTCCACTAATGTAACGCCAACTTTTCTTGCCTTTTAGAAAACTTTTCATAACTTAGGACCATAAAACATAGTTGGAACCATTAAGAATAGTCTGAATATGGGAGGAAACATCACTTTTTTTTTCATATTTATTGCAAAACGGATGAAAATATAGCAATTTATGTCGGAAATAGAGCAAGTTTGAAGTAGAATAGCACTTTATGATAACAATTAGTAAAAATAAACCTTAAAATTAGAAAGATCTCAACAAAATTAGTAGGGAACCGATCCAAGTTCCCAAAAATTAGTCAATAAACTGTTCAATTGAAGGACTAAATCGGTTCGATGATGTTAGTAATGATATCAGCAGCTTATGTAAGTAGTCAGCTTGGATTTGGCTTGGCTTGCAGTAGTCAACAACTCGGTTTGGGCTACGACTTGAATTGGGCTTGGGCTCAACTTAGGCTAATGATGTCAGAACTAGGGTTACTCATATGGTAGTGCATGTGGCGCCTGAGGATGTTGTAGAATGATTCTTTGAGCGCATTGTTAGGGATCGTCCTAAATTAGGGTTAGGGTTTCCACCTTGGCCCTAACTAGGGTAATGTGGCATCCCACGTGGCAACCTAACGCTCGCGTGGCAATATGACATTAGATCAGCCATCCTCAAGGCTCAGCCCTGCCCCGCAAAGCAGCATATTCGACTGGCCATCCTCAAGGCTCGGCAACCCGCCTTGCCTAAAGGGATCGGCCCCCGACATCCGACTCCTAGAAAGCACAAAGCTCGGCCAATTGGCCTCCCATGGGGTTCGCACCTGCATTGGTCCGCCCGGACCTTACCATCAAGAGCTCCCAAATTTCCTTCGGCCTCGGCCTACCCAGTAACAGATCCACTCGGCCCTATCAGACGTGCCCGGCCCTGCCTGGTCTGGGCCCGGCGACCGAAGGCAATAAAACAAGTCCCCAGACAGTGTCAAATCAGCGGCCTAACCCTACAGCCCTGTCAACTCAAAGGAGGCACGCCATACATGCTGTCAACTCACAGCAGGTGCACTATGCCTACTTTATAGGGCTGCGGGTCAAGGCAAAAGGTCTACAAATACCTCCTTCTTCATACAGAAAAGGGGAGGCCTTTCTGCCCTAAACACAAAACAGAGCCAATACCGTGCAACTCACCGGTAAACTCACCGGAACAGTGCACACACTCCAAACTCCACAAAAATACTCCGGTAATCCCTTCCTTCTCCCACTCGATAATCAGATCTTCATCTTTGTCCTTGCTAACTTAAGCATCGGAGAGGGGAACGAGGGAACACCCCCTCATGTTTCCCGTGTTTCAGGTTTATCTGCACCTGCTGTTGACGTGTGCCAGTTGGAAACGAGGCTTGGAGGAGGTCAAAGATCAGAGCTATCCCAACACGCATGATGGCTTAGATCGATGTGATCTTTGCATTTGTAACATCATCTTGATAAGATAAGCACATACATATAAGTTTTGTTTGCAATTGAGTTCGTTTTGAGTAATTGCAGTTGTGGATGAAGATGTCGATGATGGTGGCAAGAAAACCTTCAATTAAGGCTTTATGGTTCTCAAAATGCTCTAATAAAATGTAGAAATTTTTATTTTTTATGAATACGAAGGTTACACAAGATAGTCTATTTATAGTGCATAAAACCCTAATTAGTAAACTAATGGCCTTATAATATAAGTCCATTGTCTTAATAATATTTAACACAAGTAATAATGTGCCTCTTGTCTCTTGTTCTTCAATGACGAGTTACATATGATATTCTTTAATATGCCTCTTACTTTTATTACGAGGGAGCAATTAATGTTTTGAAAGTGGTTCTGGGAAATCAACCAATCGAACACTCCTAAATAGAGCTTAAACAAGGAGAATTGGTTAAACTCGTTTATAAAGCGGTTTGTTTCATTTGGCGATCAATGGTTACCAAATACTCACTTGGGGGACTAGTTGCATAGGTGGATGTCAATGTCTACTGATCATCAATTACCTAGCCGTCTTTGTGCACTACTGGGTTGAACCTGAAACACGAAAAACACGAAGGGTTATGACCTCGTTCCCCTCTCTGAAGCTTAAGTCAGTGATCGAGAGTAAGACACCAACAAAGTAGTTATATGTGTAAGTTAAGAGTGTAGAGAGAACTTATGACTATGAGAGGGGTTTATATAGTAACCCTTAACTTGGTGTGCGAGCTAGAGATTAGAGGCGGTGGATCCATACTGGACTCATACACAAGGTAGTAGAGCCCTAGTAGGAGTCTTTCTGGGTTTGTTGGACCATAAGCCCCACGAGTGTTGATCTGATTCCAAGCATATAGCCGAAAATGTAGTAGATGCAGATTTGTTGTTCGAGCATAGCCGCCATCAAACCGACCGTCTATGGCAAGGTCATGCGTGGGTGATCAGGTGACAACTCGTTGCCCAACCGTCTAACGTGGCCATGCGATAACGTATAGATTGGACAAAATCAAGTATGACCGAGCAAAAAGCTAAACCGCGTTCTTTGGTATTTGGATGCCCTAACTAGGATTGGGTGAGCGCCCTAACCCTGCTTTAACTGGTTTCCATCAGTGGATTAGTTCATTCCTCTTGTTATGTCAAAAGAAAAAACAATAAATAACATTTTAAGTTTTAGTGTTTCCTTGTCAAATTTCTTTTTCTATTGTTTCAACTTGCAAATTTTGTGAATGTAACATAC
The DNA here is from genome assembly GCA_032359685.1 of Pittosporum tobira. NCBI lineage: Eukaryota > Viridiplantae > Streptophyta > Magnoliopsida > Apiales > Pittosporaceae > Pittosporum > Pittosporum tobira. Next base: position 11,279 of record JAUMHB010055782.1, read on the forward strand.
TTCCTCCGTCTCATATTAAACACTCACTTTTTCATTTTTGTTTGTCTCATGTTAACTGTTTTATTTCGATATTTGTACTATTTTATTCATTTTTTTCCAAATATACCTTTATAATTTGATTAATTCATCTTACATATTTATTGAAAAAGAGACTATCTTGTAAGAGGAAAATGACTACGTAGAACATTTATTACATGAATGACTATTTACAACATTTATTGCATGATTAAATAATAGTGCATTTGTATTTGAATGTACGAAATAGAGTGTTGTATTTTGCATAATGTACACAATTACAAAGAAAGAATATGACAAATGTGTACCTTGGAAGTTGAAATATAAATATGTGAAGAGAGAAAATAAGCTGAAAATATTGTATTAATAAAGGGTATATCAGGAAGAATTTTTTTTCCTTAATTTATGTATAATTTGAAAAGTAGACGTTTAATATGAGAGATGAAGTAACGTTATAAATACTTAAATAGTCTAGGTAGTTATCAATTACTCTCATAATTGTTATTTATGAAAATACATAAAGAAATAAATTTATAATTGAGTAGGAAAACGTACAAAAAACGACTAATCTCTGATTAATTCCTCTACTTACTACGCACTCTCTGCATCTATTAGGTCTGCCAAATGACTTTTAGAATACTACAAGGCAGAGTGATCCATAGCGAGATTAATGTTGTGTTTGGTTTCCATTCTTTAAGAAAAATGAATAAAATAAAATTTTATATTAAAATTGAGTAGTGATTGGAAGAAAATATATTACTAAAAATGAAGAGGATAAGAGAATGGAAAATGAATGCTTATTTCTTTTGGAAGATGTGTGTTTCATCCATTCTATTCATTTCCTCATTTTTAATTTGAATTATAGTACTAACTAACTATTTCATTCCAACCACCACTCAATTTCAATGTAAAATTTCATTTTATTAAAGAATAAAAACCAAACACAATATAAGGGTTTTGAGATCACTTCATTTGTAGTTGTCTATCCCCTAAAAGTACCATACAAAATCTTAAATTGTACCAAACATGCCCATAGACGACTAAAGATGGTTGTTAATTTGAATTGTGCTGGTGTACGTGTATATCACGCTATTGGTGGTTCGAATCTCATGACTTCAATTTATAGCCGAGTGGGCCGGGGTGGTTAATTGTTCTTCACCAAGAAACTATGAAAATGGACAGAGAAGCTAGGAAAATGCTCTTGCTATTGGCGATACTTGATAATTGGCTCAGCTGGACCACAGAGCTAGTTCCTTGAAAAAACAGTGACCAGCCCTAAATTTAGGGCGACGACATGCATGCGCAGAGTTAGGCCAGTCCATAAATAGATATATAGCATTAGTGGTGGCAAACAATATAATATTAAAAACATTTTGTACCGAAATAATGCAATAAAGAAAAATCCATGAAAAGGGAGCTTTTCCCCTTGCATCAAATAAAGCTCCGGGTAGGATCAAATATGTTACAAGCTTAATCAAACAACAGAAACTTTATAGCTGATTAATTGGTGGCCGGAAGTCAGCCACCGTTTGTGGGACGTAACAATGGCCGCGTCGAGAAAAACTAGCGCAATTACAACCTTGGTTCAGCTTGTTTTGTGTTTATCTTTGGTCTCTTGCAAGGGAAAGGGTGGCCCAGCTGTAGCCGGTCGCGGTGGTGCTCCTGCAGAAACCGTATTTAACGTTTTGCAGTTCGGTGCCAAATTTGGCGAAAAAGAGACGAGCACTCAGGTATGAGTTGAGCAACATTAGCAAGTTTTTGGTTCGTAATTAATATAGTTTTTGGTATAGAAATCTCTTATTTATATTCTAAACACCACTATTTCTTTAAAAAAATACGATGTTTGAGACATAGTTAAAAAGTTCTAAAATATACCCTTGATATACTATATATTACATCCCGTGTTAAAAATAGAGAATTAAAGGGAAATTCAACTATAAAAAGTCAAGATAATTGAATCTGGGTTCCTCGAATTTACAAGATTCTTGAGAATAAAAATGTTGCATTCGTGTAATAAAAATTTGTATTTTTCTTGCATGTTAAATATAAAATGGCGCACTTCACAATCAATATACGAGTCAATGTTATACATTTGCAACATTTTCTTATTATCATTGATATATAGTCACAAATTCAAAACTTCAACAAATCCAAATCTATGAAGATGGATCAGCAGATAGAAAACACACACACACACAGACATAGTGGTATTGAATAAATAGTCCAATTAATTATATCATTTTTTTAAAAAAAATTTATCCATATATGATCAGGCCTTCGTTCAAGCATGGAGGGCTGCATGCACTTTTAATGGGAAAGCAAGAGTTTTGGTTCCCACAGGTGTTTTCAAAATTGCAGAGACCATATTTGAAGGGCCATGCAAATTTCCCATAACATTTCAAGTTAAAGGAATCATAAAAGCAGTTCCTGATGTTTCCGAATACAGCGACAAATCATGGATATCATTTGACACCGTAGATGGCTTGTTTATTACCGGTGGAGGCACCTTCGACGGTCAAGGTCCGGCAGTTTGGAAATACAATGACTGTAAGGGTAATTCTGGCTGCGTGCATCTTCCGGCTGTACGTGAACTTAATTAATTAACTACTCTATTTTGTAATTTAATTTCTTACGATCTTATTGTGAATTTGTGATATATATAGTATAATATTTTTTAATTTTAGTTTGGATTTTGCAGAGTTTATATTTCAACAATGTACAGAATGCAAAACTTAAGGGGATCAATTTAGTGAACAGCATGGGATTCCATATGCATGTTACAAATTGCAGAGAGTTTAGGGTAATTAATCTTCAAATCACTGCCCCCGGAAATAGTCCTAATACTGATGGCATGCACATTAGCAAATCGGAGATAGTGAAAGTTTCTCGGAGTATCATCAGCACCGGGGACGATTGCATCTCCGTCGGCCAAGGATCAATCAATGTTACTGTCTATCGAGTCACTTGCGGCCCTGGACATGGCATTAGGTAATTTTATTGTGCTATACTTGCACACCATATAAATTAAGTTGCACAACCATATGTTAAAAAGATTAAATTGCCCTTAATGTGCCACATGGTTAATGGTTAATGTTCTACTTGGCTTCCTATTTATGAAGGGTAGTTTCGTCATTTTAACATACTTGGGTGTGGATCACAAATAGTTGTGAGTGCAAACGACACATAAAATGTTAATTCTCCACCGTCTGGATGAACAATTACAGATGAATTGACTGTTAAATATTTCAGATCTATTTATTTTTTTAGTGCGCGCTTTTATTAACCTTATGACTTTTCTCTGTCAATTCAGTGTAGGAAGCCTAGGGAAGCTACCGAACGAGTTAGATGTGAGAGGACTCTCTGTTAAAAATTGCACGTTAATAGGAACTAAAAATGGTGTTAGAATTAAGACGTGGCCAGCATCAGGTCCAAGCAGAGCTGCAGGAATGCTTTTCAGCAATATTGTCATGGACAATGTACGGAATCCTATCATCATTGACCAAACTTATGGCACCAAATCCGATAAGGTTAGTAGTTTACCAGTCAAAATTTAATTTTGCATATTTCATATAATAATATTTATTTTTTTTTGTCATTTTTATGTTCAGCCATCACTCGTAAAAATTAGTGATGTTATTTATCAAGATATTAAGGGCACGACAGTGTCACCAGTTGCAATCAGTCTTACGTGCAGCTCGCAGGTTCCCTGTGAAAATGTCAAGTTCAGGAACATCAATCTGAGGCCGAAAGTCGGCACGGTGAGGCTCAGCGCTACTTGTTCGAATGCAAAAGTTGGATACACTGGCTTACAATTTCCCCCACCTTGCCAGCCTACTGCTGCTTCTAGCTGAAAATTTTGCATTATTTAGACATCAGTAATTCATCTTTTTATTTTTTATTTTTTTCTACCTATTTTTGAGAAAATAGGAAGGGTAAAGAAAAAAGTTTGTTGTAGTAGATCCTATAGGAGTTCATTTTGCTACCATTTTTGCCAACAACCTGGCCTTATGTACTATTAGAGATGCACAAAAATACCGGTCCGTTAGGCATTAATCTAAGTTTGTTAAGACCGGACTTTTTAGTTGACCAGGCCGAGTCGGGCTAGATTATGTACCAAAAAATAAAGTCCATTGAAGACTACCGGTCCTCAACCATTTATTTTTTTATTTTTTTTTTCAATTTGTAAAATTATTTAAATTTATTTTTTTATATATAACTTTCAAAATACTTTTATTAAGTTAGTAATTCATGGTTCTACTTTTATTAAGTTAGTTAAAATAGTTA
>JAUMHB010055804.1:4745-15573 GCA_032359685.1 Pittosporum tobira
AAGTTTACATAATCACACATAAATTATATTGTGAGAGATATTTGATATGTCTTGAGGGATTTTAGTGAGATTTTAGAGAGAGAGAGAGAGAGAGTCTAGAGGTAAAAATGGGTGCAAATATAATCGAATTTTGAGTAAAACATGCTATAATTCATGTTGCTTTTCTATTTTGGATCAAAATAAAAAGTCATTTTGCTCTTATATTTTGGAACGGAGGAATATACGTGAGTTGTTTTTCCTATATGTGGAGTTCCATATTATGATTCAGCGTTCTTGGTTTTTCCTATTTAAAATTTTGGCTTAAATAAATAAATAATTGAGACTTGTGGCTGATTGAGATATTTGACTAGAGTAGTGATGGGAGAGCACCTGACTTTATGCGTTAACCGTCTCGTTACACCCCTCGTTACACCACAATCAACGCAGTCACCACAAGGAGTTGAGGCTCCAGGATCTTCTGCACAAGGTTCTTGCAGTCACATGGCTGATGATGTTTCCGCGTCCGCCATATATATTGATGAAGAGGGAGAAAATTATGCTGCTGGTGAAGAAGAACCTCTTATTCAGACTGTTGAATGCCGCATCTGCCAGGAGGAGGACAGCATAAAGAACTTGGAGGTCCCATGTGCTTGTAGCGGCAGCCTTAAGGTATCTTTGGATGAAGTTTGTTGTGGTTCATTTTTATTCCTAAGATACAAGTGTATGATATATGTATGGACATTATGTGTGTAAATATGTTGATTGTCTGCTCATATGCATTAATGTCCTAAAATTCTTCAGACATCCTGCTTTTGTTGGCCCTCAATGTTGAACTAGACCTGAATTTATTCTGTGACACGAATACTGGTCTTTTTAAATTCATGAGAACTCTTTTCCATCTGTTTTATATAGTTAGTGAGTCCTACCCAGTATTTGTCACTCTCCAAAGCAACAAATCAAGATCAAGTAGTCGTAATAACAGCCTTAGTATTGGTGTTGAGCTGAGTGCCTTGACTGAGGCGGGAGTTATGTGAGCTGTACCTTTATGCAGTTCTCTTTTTGTATTTCTATGGGTTGATGTTTAAGTATCTCCGGTATGAAATATAAATGAAATGTTTAGCAAATCTTGATGTTCAGAGATCAGAGTTACTATTTAGTATGCAATTCGGCTGTAGTTAAGATGTAGTACCTTGAACTTTTGCATATTGAGCTGAACGAAGTCTTTATCAATTTTTGTGTTATTTACTTAATAATTTAAAGGTGAACAAAGCTGGTTTTTTCTATTATTTATTTTGAAGCTCATACACACATAATTACAACATGTGTTACTCATATAGAAAAGGGTTTCGACATGCCTGTTCTTCTACATATTCGTTTCTACTAGGGTGGACATTTGACTATGTGGCATTCAGGAGCAAACTCTACTTTGTTTGAAAACTGCTGTTTTTTGAACATCATAATCATCAAAGCACCAGTTTGTATTTCTCAAAAATTTTCCTTATAGTTTGTTCAAGTAACTTTTTGGGGATCTTTGGGATAGCTCAAAGCTTCTCAGGACTGGATTATATGGTACATGGTGTTTCTTTCCTTATATTTATTGATGATGTGATCAATATATTTTGTAGTGTATTAAACCATAGATTGACTGTTGATAGATTGTTCTTTGCAGTTCGCTCATAGGAAGTGTGTTCAGCGATGGTGTGACGAGAAAGGAGATATAATTTGTGAGATATGTCATCAGGTATGCCACTGCTTCTCCTGCCTTTCCTGGTCTGAGTAGCGAGATTGCATGATTGCTCTTTGGAGTATATAAAGATAGATTACACTTGTTTCGATTTTTCACATTTGACTTTTGATAGATGAGAAAGCTAGTCAGAATGATTAGTCTTATTATTACGACTGTGGTTGTTTTTCGATTTATATGCGGTACAGACTCTAGGCAGGTGCATAAATGATGTGGTTTGATGTCTCCAAAATATAGGTGTTAACCAAGTATACGTACACTCCCTACTCTATTTGGTGAGGGTTTGATGTCCATCAGTCTAGGTGTTCAATATGTTTATTCTCCCTCCCTCTCCTCTCTTTGATGGGTGGATTGGTGCTAGTCAAAGATTATTCTGAATAGTTACCTCTCCTCCACCATGCTTGCATGATCTTTGCCAAATTGCATGTCAATATGATTATTTGATTATGTTGCAATTATATGCACATTGATGTGTATGTTCTTTCCTGGTGGCTCGTCTTCTCTTTGTCATTTAGTACAATCTTCGGAGTAGATTTAGAGATGTAGTACACTACTTTGGTCGCTGTACCTCCTTTTCTTTTAGATGTTATGATTTATGAATGGTTTGAATACCCTTTATTTTGGGTCCTTATTTGGAGTAGGTTACTGTTTGGAAGGAGCTAAATTTTAGTTCATACTTTTAAGATGGGAAATAAATGTGCACCTCACGTGTATAGCAGAGTCCATGTAACATAAGGGTGTTTATATGCATTCTCTGAAAAGGAGCTTGGTCCATAAGTACTTGCAATATTGAATAATATAATAATTGTTGTGAGTTACTTTATCAAATTAATATGGTAATATTTTGAAAGAAAATTTACTGATCAACAGCCTTACCAACCTGGCTATACTGCTCCGCTGCCTCCCCCTCGTACTGAGGACACTACCATTGATATCAGGCATGTATTATCAGTCTCTTTTTTGTATCTTTCATGGATTATATGATTTAGGATTGACTCCTTTGGTGATTAATCCTTCTGATTAAAAAGAAATTTAATACGTTCTACAGTGGGGCTTGGACAATTGCTGGTACACCTTTGGATTTGCATGACCCCCGACTTCTGGCCATGGCAGCAGCAGAACGCCGTCTTTTGGAAGCTGAATATGATGAATACGATGATTCTAATGCCAGTGGAGCTGTGTTTTGCCGCTCTGCTGCACTTATTGTAAGCCTTATGCAACCAATTCTTACATAAGTTGAAAATATGTTATTAGAAGAATGATTTTTGGACTTAAAAATGGGAATATTACTAATATACTGTGTAAAAGTATTACGCAATGGGTAGTGTATTTTCATGGCCTAGAGAAAAAATATTAATAGTAGTGCGCCACAGTTTATGCTACTGAAGCAAGAATATTTAGCTGTATTAACACTGTGGTCTGTATTGAATTCATTTTATTATTACATCCTGTGTGTTTTGATTTCATTATTGACCTAGCAGAGTAACAACTTTATTCATTTTGTGTTATTCTTCCCTTTCATCTCTATCATTTTGATAACTTTGTGTCTGCGAGTCTATAAGTAGGGTTTGGTCAATTGTGCCGAAAGTGATTTATTATACACTTCTATTTTTATCATTCTTTCCCTGTGGATTGAATAAATGTATGAATCTTGGCAGTTAATGGCTCTTCTGCTATTGAGGCATGCCCTAACCATTGGAGATGGTGATAGTGATGATGATGATGCTTCTACCTTTTTTGCTGTAAGTAGGATCTTACAATTGGTCTTATATTATATCCATACCACTACTGATCATTCTGTAATGGCTTATTGCTCTTACTGATATTGTTTCTTTTTACAGATTTTCTTACTTCGAGCTGCTGGTTTTCTTCTCCCCTGCTACATCATGGCCTGGGCTATCAGTATATTGCAGCATCGAAGGCAGAGACAGGTAAGAGGCATAAGAAGAAAGTTTGTGCTTAACTAGTGAAAAGTGATAGACATTGTTAGAAAAATTTAGTGGCGAAACAATTTCTTTGATAAATGAAGCCATAATCGTTGAATACTTGAATTCATACTGTAAATCTGTACAATAATTATTGAGGCATGCTTCAAAAGCTTAAAATGCAACAACTAAGATCAATGTGTAGCACATAAATAAAAATGAAAAGAAACAAAGAATTATTTATTGTTGCATAGTCAATGATAGGGATGGTATAAAAATCATTACTCCATAGGAGTTGTGACATTCATAATGCTTCTCGGATATTTTATTTCTCAAACATCTTCGAAAATTATTGCACCGGGTCTGCCAGTATTGGGCTTTGTGTTTTAGCTGTTAACTGCACCTATTTCAATCATATGAGTTTCATAAAATCTTTGTTGCAATTCAAATTGTTTACAACTAGTTTTGTCATTAATGGTGCAAGTTATGTTACCTGAGCTCTTGTTTATTACATTTCTTATATGATAATTTGTTATTTAATTTATTTTATTATTGTACTTCTCTATACTCGTACAAAAGTTATCATGTGTCTCTATAGTGAACTTTTATTTCATCCAATTTAATGCTATTATTATTTTTTTAAAATTGAATCAGGACGCAGCAGCACTGGCAGCAGCAGCTGATGTTGCATTTATGGTTCAGACAGGGCAAAATAGGGGCTTGCAAGTCACAATAGCAGCTGGACCCCCAGTTACACCAGCAGCACCTGCTTCAACACCAGGGCCTGCAGCGAATGCACATCAGGAGCCAATTCAATAATGTCTGGTGATCTTCCATTCTGATAAAGCCTTTGCATAGGTGAGTCGGATATGGTTCACCTTCGTTGAGCAACCTATTTATTAATTCCTGTAATGTTTGTACACAAGTTCACCTTGTTCTTAAGGTTTTCTGTCATTGTACTAAACCGATCACATATTTTTAAGATTCTTCTCTATTTCCTTTTTGTGCCAATTTTTTAAAACTCAAGAAACATAGCAGCACAAACTTGATAACTTATAGTACCTGTTATAGTGGTTTCTGAAATCGTGTAAGTTCTTATCTGGGCATGGTAAGCATATCACCGAGATCAATATCAGATGAAAATGTTGGCAGATTTATTTACGTGTATTGTGGGTTTCGCTGGCTCTCCAGTAATTGCATCACTTTTAATTTTGTTTTGCTTATGCTGGTGACTTGTCACTGGAATCCTCATGTCAGGGTCTTGAATTTTGAAAGTTAACAAGGTGGTACATTCCATTTGAATTGCAGCATTCTAGATTGACACTCCTAACCCATTTGGTCACTTTATAATTTTCCATGCATCTCGTTTTTGGAAAAGAGGATTTGGCTCAAAATTGCCCGTTATTATTAAAGTTCTCACCAAGTAGATTTTCGTACCAGGGATCAGTTTTTGTTTTGAGATTAGGATCCCTTTTTCTTTCATTTATACTGAAATCGTTGAATTCACAAGATACCGATTTCTATATGGAAAAATTTCTCTTTGATTTTTTGTCTATCTTCTTTCAGCTTATATTAACGTATTTTACCGATTGTGAGAGGAATTATAAGATGCATATAAAGTATATTAGAATATTAGATTTTTATAATAAACAAAGTATCATCAAAAGTATAAGATGGGAATATCTCAAGTTATATAAATAAAAATAACAGAAGTTAATATATTTTCTATGTATATTAAAATTTGTATTATACAATAGTCAAAATATGTTACTCGTATTGTGGGACAAAATTAATCAATATGTGAGTCATGAAAATTCATTTGAAAATGGATTTTGATAAAGCTGTATCTTACCGCAATTATGAAAATGAGCAAATTAAGCAAGAACAGAAGAGCCTCCGTGTACCAAAAATGAAGAAAACAAGAAACTCCATATTTTGTGAATTGTATTATGTAAAATCTGAGAGGCCTTTCAGTTTTTAAAGTTCAGAAATGGTGAAGATGATTTTTCGAAAGCAACAAGTCACTTCTTGCTTTTGCTTTTATAAATTGAATGCTAGAAGTTGGAAGCCACACACACTTGTGTTTATTCTGTTGGTTGTTAGCCTTGGACGAAGACCAGTTAAGCTGCTTGTTTAAAATTGTGGCCTTGTTTGGTAGATGTCGTAATTTGTAATTTATAATTTAAATTTAAATTTAAATTTTTTATTAATATTTGATTTAAGTTGCAAATTTAATTTTTTAACCTTATATTTAGTCTATCCCCAAAAAAAATAAAAATTACATGCATTTAAATTTCTTGATGTCTAAAGGCTCAATGAGTGATTATCATACAAGCACTATAAGCATCACGTTTTAGCATTTCGAACCCACATTAGAAATTAAATACATTTTCTTTTTTGATGTGGGCCCGCAGCCCTAGAGCTAAGGATGCGCACTGAATAGCCTAATACCTTGGAGATTAGATACATTTATGAGAGGAACAAATAGGAATGATAAACCGAATTAAAGTACGAAATAAAAGAATTAAAAGTCGGTCTTCATAGTTAAGTGAAGAAAAATAAAGAGAACCGGTAGATGCCCATTTGGAAATTTAAATTGAGAGCTTACAAAGATGAGAAAAGAAAAGCATAAAGGAAAACCCATCAAGAAAAGAAACCAAGACGAAACCAAGACCGAGTTTTTCTGTTGCATGGATAGAAGAGCTTGGAATTCTAAAGCAAAAATGAAGGCAGCATAAAGCAAGAGCTTGTTTTATCTTTGGAGAGGAGGTTTCTAATTCTATTCCCCTAAAAATGCCCCCAACATATCTACTTTATCTGGCTTTCTTGCAACTGTAGCAATCTCTGCTTTGCCTCACTGGCTCATTCCTCGATTCTAACAAGCCAAGATCCTCCATATGCTCATGAAATTATTTTTTATTTTCTTGATTTAGGATTTGTTTAGTAGAACTTATCAAACTCAGCTTATAATTTAAATACAACTTCGAGTTTTGAACTTACATTTAGTGTACAAAATATGATTTTTTTTTTTTTTTTTTGTTCCATTTCAGATCCGTAATCTCTAAACGCTCAATAAACCGCTAAGAAACAAGCACTTAGAACATTCAGATGAGGTGCGAATACACATCAGCATAGAATGGCTGATGTGGCAAATTGGCGAAGAGTTCAAGGGACTGGATATATCCTTGTTTGGTTAAAAAGAGAATGCAAATGATATACAATATGTTGGGAACACCACTACTAGTATAAAGGATTCTTGGCTTCTTCCCAAGAGAAAATGTTCCAACTTAACCTTTTTATTCAAACATGTCAGAGTCTTCTAAAACAGCCTTATATTGCTTCTATGGCAGTAATGCTTATGATTGGGGTGAATCTATAACTTCCCCTAGATGTTTTGGGGCCCTCTTGTGCTTTTTATGCCTTTAATCTTGCAAATCCCACAAAAGATGCCCCACTGGCCTATATGCACAGGAATGGGGTATAAAAAAGAGACTCCCAGACAAAGAAAGCACTTATTCTCTACTTATTGCCTTGAACAAGATAATAACCAACTACTCTATATTCATCTTGTTCTTGTAGGCTAGAAATACCAAAAATGGGTCTCCCTGCTTGTAGGGTAATCATACTTCTTGTTTTTATCGGGTTTCTTTCATTTCAACCAGAGCAGGTTTCTGGCCTCGCAAGCATAGATCTTGCTCTCAGGTTTTTAAGAAATACGCGTGTTCTAAGAGGCATTGCTGTTGAACAATTGCACGCAGCTTTGAATATAGCCCCTTCACCTTCAAGAATGTTTGATCCGAATCAATCAAACAAAAGAAGAGTTCGAAGAGGATCAGACCCCATTCATAACAGGTGCTGATACGCAGAACTTTCTTTCTGGTAAGAATCCAAAATGGGAAAGGTCTGTGGGCAAAAGGAAGGGCCTATGACTATCATTCATGGACGAATGGAGAAACTCAAGAGGCTGGTGGACTTCTGCTTCCTTCGAGGTTCTCTCAGTATAGGTTGGTTGGTCAGTATTGCTTTATTTGTTTCAAGTGAAAGCTTTTTGTTCAAATAGAGCTGAAGGCCGTCTAGAGCTAGTACCATGTTGTATAGGTTCTTACCAGTAAGCTGGCTCGCATATACAAAATATAGAGCGTTTTATTCAATTTTTTAAAACTTTTTAGTTTTTAACCTCTCAAAATGACACATTTCTGATGTTGGTAACTCTGCTTTCTGCATGCTAAAATGAAACATGATGATTTCTTTAATTATCCAATATCTTATACATGTTATGCTTCTACACTTTACAGGTAAATATTATTATTATGTAGCTTATATACTTATCCAATAAAAAAAGGATATGCAACCTCTATGCTCAAAGCTAGCATCTTGGAATATAATTTTAGCATACTTTACATTCACTCATTGTAATCATTGTAATATCCACAAATACCAACGAGAAATGATTCAGAGACTGGTACTAAACAATAGGCTGAAGTCCGCACACATGCATAGAAATGTATAAATTCACAAATGCAAAATGCAAAATATCCTCTTTTTTTCCCAAAGACCAAAATAAATTATAGAACAACCGACAAACCGAATGTAATTTACAAGAAGTTGAGAACTGGTAACAGCAATAGAGGAATACCGTTCTTCTGCAAAATCAGGTCGTATTCTGATAGTTCTAACTGTTTCATTGTTAACCAGATGTCATTTTTCCAAGCTGGTATTCACTACTATCAATGAGTCTTTAATAAGTTCTGGGATCCGCGGAATCTATTCGTTCTGTTGGCTTCATTCTGTATAGAAGATATCTTTCGTGAAACTATACCCCAGATCATATCTACTGCATCTCCAGGCTTTGATGGAAACTGATATGCATAATGCTTTTCAATCTCTTTTAATCTTTCCCACATTTTCGTCCATTGGTCTCGATCAATATTCCTAAGAAGATTCAGAAGGTACCCCTTCTTCACAGCATCAGATGCACGAACAAAAATGCAAAACTCTGAGTAGTTTAGTACATCTTCGAAAGGTAGCTCAATATCATCACTAATTATCACAGGAACACAATGTGTAGCTATTGCATCAAAGAGGCGATTTGAAGAAGGGGTGTCTCCGGCAATATTTAGGCAGAATTTGGATTGGGCCATCCCTCGACCTGCTTGATTGATGCCATTTGCTTGAATACTTCCAAATGTGAAGTGTACATCTTTCTCGTCTTTGAGGAGATAGTATAATTCTTGGCGAATTGCTCCACCCTTAAGATGAAATTCAAACATGATGCTTAGAATAATCCATATGAATTAAAAACATCATAACAGAAATTTCAGGCAGCATTTTCTTTCAATGCTTAATTATATGAGTTTTGGGAGACGTGGTTGGGTGAATATCTGAAGAGGAGAAACAGATTGCTTATAAAAGATGGCTACAATCATTGCAACATGAAAGGCATATAAAGCGAAAACCCAAAACTGAAATCATCGCACAAATTGTACCATGTTCCCTAACAAGTAAGAAACACACACACACATATATGGCCTTTAGGCCTATGGATGTATACAACAAAGGGAAAAGCAAACCTTTACATTCAGTTTGCTTCTAGGAGCATATATCAGTAATTTAATGTCTCTCAACACAGAGCAAAAATTCCAATAATATAATTGAAGGTACAAGAGGAGAGAGATCTTACATCCTTCCGATAAATTGCACCTTGGAAGTAGACCAAGGTAGGGCGGTCTTCAAATGGGGCAGAGTTGTTAGCGGGTGTGGTCTTTATCATATGTTTGTAAGGAGCAATCACATCTTTTTTAAGGTTCGCTATTTTGACTGGATACCTTCCAAAATCAGCAAGTACAAACATGGCAGAACCAAGCTTCCTTCTTGCATTCAACATACTATTCGGATGGTGGGCTACAATCAAATGATCTTTCCCATCCAATCTTTTCCATTCATCCCGACCCATTAGAAATTCCACCAATTTATCCTGCAAAGCTTTGTTGACACTAACTTTCTCTTTCCCACGAAGCTTAGAGTACCTGTTATAACTAAGAGAGGAGAAAAATGGCACATATATGATATCTGCTTGATTTGGGGTCTGCACTCTGATTGCAGTGCAAGGTCTCATTATTTCTGGAGTGTTCGATGATAGAAGATCAAGGGTGAGCCAGTACTCTATACTGTGCTGTAAATTTAGCCCACCAGGGTATTGAGGAATTTGGCTTTGATTACTAACATCAGGCCACACTTGATCTGGGCTCCCTCTCCAACCCATTAGCCCAAAGTGAAATTCAGGTGGCAAATCATACATATATACTCTAAGAATAGCCTGATTTGGAGAACAAACATTCTCTCTGCCTTGTTTTAAAGCATCCATATTGCTGAAATCGGAGATTTGATTAACCACCTCTTGGCTTCTTATGGGCTGGTTAGTTGAAAGTGGTGAAGTGACGTTAATGGAGGGAGGTTGAGTATGTTCACTTCTTGCATCTGATGTAAAGTAAACTGGAGTGCTATTAACGTCAGTTATCTTAAAAACTGTGGGTAGGAAGGAATTGTCACTGATCAAGAAAAGGAACAATGAGGAAATGATCAGAAGAAACATTGAAACTGCTATCAGGCATGAAAACAACCTTGATGGAATCATGCTCTTTTCGGACATCGAAGCCATTAAAAGAAACTATAATCTGAATAAAGGAATTGGATTCTAATCATTTCAAATAGATGGTCCAACTTCTCCCATTGAGAACAAAGAGCAAGATCCCCAAAAATGTCAAAAAAGGAGTATCCACAATGACAAAGGCAAAACCCAAATTTAGCCTTAAACCCTAGAAAGGGTTTTGACATGTACACTCATCTAACGCTCTAACAACTAGCCATCATCAAACTAGTATTCCAATTCCCTAGTTTAGCCGTAAACTAATTTATTTATTTACTTCACATTTTTCCCATATTACCCATAAAATATGTTCAATACTCAAGGTCACAGGCCAATAAATAATAACCTGCAAAGAAAAGGAAAAATCACTCAAAAGACATCATCTTTCCACATATATATGACGTTCAATGACTAAAAACGAATTTAGCAATACACACGTATTGAGATTGCCAACAAAGAAATCAAGCCATATGACAGAAGCATTAGAAACATGAAAAGACAAAACTTTGTCAATCTGGGATTCAAAGAATTAAG
>JAUMHB010055815.1:0-15557 GCA_032359685.1 Pittosporum tobira
AAAACAATCTTTCAAATACAATTACATCACTGCCAACTAATTCTACAAGAAAACGGAACCTACTCAAGGAAATAATCAGAACAAACAACCACAGACCAACTATGGCGAATAATTAGAATAAATCAACGCCTAAGCACCATGTCAACATGATTGAAGGGAGAACATCTTATAGTACTTTTAGGTTAGAAACCTCTATTCCTTTAGCTAATTTCACTTTGTCATCTAATGATTGGTGGTTAGATTCCGGAGCTAATATTCATGTTTGTTCTGATCAATTATATTTTTTTAATTATCAGAAATCAAGTGGAGGAGATGTGATTCTTGGAGATGACTCTGTAGCACGTGTGGCTAGGAAAAGGAGAGTAGATTTAACATTGACTTATGGGAAAACCTTGGTTCTTCATAATGTCCTTCATGTGCCTTCAATTAGGCGAAATCTCATTAGTGTGTCCATTTTAGTTGGCCTTGGTTATCGAGTTATTTTAGAGTCAAATAAAGTTGTAATTATCAAAAATGAAACCTTTATTGGTAAAGGGTTTGTATGTGATGATCTATTTAAATTAAATGTATCTCCCAATATTTCTAATAAAAAAATTTCTCCTACAATTTTAAATGTTGAAAATTCTGTTATGTGGCATGATAGACTTGGACATGTAAATTATGGATCAATTGAATGAATGATATTTCATGGTTTACTAACAAAATTTAAAATAATCTCTAATTCAAGATGTGAGTTTTGTGTTGAAGCCAAACCCACTAGAAAATCATTTCCTAATATCGTTAGAGAATCTGATTTTCTTGAGTTGATTCATAGTGATGTGTGATGTTGATAAATGTCTTACTAGAGGTGGTAGAAAGTATTTTGTGACTTTTATAGGTGATTATTTAAAATATTGCGATGTGTATCTACTTAAGACTAAAGATGAGGTGGTTGACTGGTTTAAAATTTATAAAGCGGAGGTTGAAAACCAACTTGAAAAGAAAATTAAAATTCTTAGGTTAGATAGAGGAGGAGAGTATAAGGATGGTGAAGTAACCCGGTTTTGTCAGAAGATGGAATTATTCAAGAAGTAACACCTCCCCATACTCCTCAATCATATCTAATGGTGTAGTTGAAAGAAAAAATACACTTTAATGGATATGGTAAATTCTATGTTGGTCTATTCTAGTGCTCCCGAAAATCTTTGGGGTGAAGCCTTAATTACAACATGTTATAATCTAAATCATATTCCTCATAAATTTACTAATAAAACATCTTATGAATATTGGAAATGAAGGACACCTAAACTTAATCATCTAAAGGTTTGGGGTTGTTTAACTAAAGTTAGAGCTCTACTTGTACTAGCCTCAATTTACAAATTGCATATTCATCAAATGGATGTTAAAACTGTATTTTTAAATGGAGATTTAGAAGAAGAAATTTATATGGAACAACCTGAAGGTTTTATGGTTAAAGGACAAGAGAATAAAGTGTGTAGGTTAACAAAATCTTTATATGGTCTAAAGCAAGCTCCTAAGCAATGGTATCAAAAATTTAATAGTTTAATTTCTAAATATAGTTTTGTCTTTAATGAATTTGATAAATGCATTTATACTAAGATGGTTGGTAAAGAGTTCATTATTTTGTGTTTATATGTTGATGGTATCATGATTTTCAGTAGAACATTATCTCATATTCTTGATGTTAAAAATTATTTGTCTAAAAATTTTAATATGAAAGATTTGGGAGAAGCTAGTGTTATTTTGGGAATGAAAATTTTAAAAACTGATAAAGGTATTCATTTAAGTTTTTCTCATTCTATTGAAGCAATACTCAAGAAATATAACTACTTTGACTGTAAGCCTGTTAGCACACTTATGATTTTACTATAGCTCTTAAGAAAAATAAAGGTGAATTCATTTCGCAATTAAAATACTCTTAAATGATAGGTTCTCTTATTTACATTTCTAATAGGATGAGACCTAATATTACATATGTTGTAGGAAGATTGAGTAGATATACTAGTAATCCTATTAAAAACTATTGGATGGCATTAGAAAGAGTAGTAAATATTTAAAGGGTACTGTTGATTACTCATTGTTATATTCTGGTTATCCTAATATTTTAGAAGGCTATACAGATGCAAATTGGGTAACGGACTCTCGTTAGGTGAAGTCTACTTCAAGTTATGTTTTTATGTTAGGTGGTGTAGCTATTTCTTGGGGTTCAATAAAATAAACTGTTATTGCTAAAAGCACATCACAATATGAACTTATTGCACTTGATATTGCTTGCATTGAAGCTGAATGGCTTCGAAATCTTTTACTTGATTTACCTTTTTTGCTCAAACCTATTCCTGCTATTTCTATACATTGTGATTCTAAATCTGTTATTGACTTGTTGAAACGAAAAACTATTTGTGATTCGATACGAGTTAGTAAAACGATTGTTGGCTGATTACGTTATCATCAATTTTGTGAGATCGGAACATAATTTGGGGGATCCGTTAACTAAACGTTTATCTAGGAATAAAATCTTAGAGTCATCGAGGGGAATGGGGCTAAGCCCGTAAAAGAGTTACCGATAGTGGCAACCCTACTTTATGTGATTCACTTTAGAAGTTCCAAGGGTAAAAACAAACTGGACAAGTAACTATGTGAGAGCAATTAAATGGAGTTTAACTCCTTAGAAGATGTACTTGGATATATTCTTCTACTCCATTCTTATGATGTTAAAGTGCTAACAATGTGAACAGTAAAGGTTGAGTCTTATGCTCTTAATAAGTCTAAAGGTAAAATTTGCGAGGTACTAGTTCACATATACCTTTTAAGGACATACCTATGTGAGAGTAGCTGTGAAGCCGCAACTACGGGATTGGGGCTGATCTCTAGAACTTTCATGAGATGGTTGTGGCGCATGGTTATTATAGCACAAACCCTGATATTTTGGTTTTTCCTATTATGTGTGTTTTTGCTGAAATTTGGTTAAAGGAATCTAGTTATATGCGTAGTCCACTATGATTACTTCGATCGAAATGATCGTCACTAGGTGCAAGTTCAAAGCCGAAAGCTACTTGTATTGAATACATAGTATAAATGTGCTTAGTAAATTTCTTAAAATATTTTTGTAACATTTCAAAATTTTATTTTTTGGGGGAAATTGTTGGATATTTTATTATTTAAATATCTGAAAAAATAAAATTTATTTTTAATTTTTATTTTAGTATAAATATCTTATTTATCCATATTGTTTATTTTACTGGGTTTCTGCTACGTGAGAAAGAGAGAGACCACATCTCTCCCAACTTATGTTTTCTTCGTTCCCCTTTTTTCTTAATATTACCATTTGATTGTGCTTATAAATAATATATCAATTTGCTGGAGTTGGTTCATGCAAGTCATACGATTTTCCTTCCTCTCTCTCTAGCACTACACCATAAACCAGCCTCCATTGGTAACTATATTCAGTTTGTGCAAAGCCTCTGTTTTGGTAAATTTAAAGCATATGTATTTGCATGCGACGGAAGCCAACAAATTTTGAAGCATGAAAAACGAAGGCTTGCTGTTAATGGCATTGGGTAATTGTTAGCTCAGAAGACACCGACTTTGGCAAACCCATTAACCCATTGTCGTACAAGAAGGATCGACACTCAAGTTCCTAAATTCAGATTTCTTCTTTATTAAAAAAAAATCAGATCATCAAGTTCAAAGATAGAGGCTTGTCCATTTTAAATTTTGGGTTTTAATTTACTGAGCATATTTGGAAAAATCGTCGTTGATTTATCGACCGGTTGTACGCGGATGGGGCACTATAAATTTGGGTGTTGTACCGCTAGGGAGCTGACAATTCAACCTTGCACGAAGAGGGGCAATAAGTTCCTTAGTGCAGTTATTTATCACGCCAACCTGCTCCAATTTTCAGGTTAAATTCTTAACCCTTATTTCTATTAATTACGCTATATTGTGTTTGATGTTACGCTTGCACTAGACTAATTAATAATTAGGGCTTTCCGTCATATGTTTCTGTTGAATTTCAATAGTTGTTAAAGTGACTTGCATATTGTTTTCAATTCGGCTATACATGATTTGCATGAAGTTTTAGTTATAAAATTGGTTGGTTTAATTTATTTAGTTTTAAATAAACACAACTTTGAGACCTAATTTTTTTCCAACAATACATATTTAGTATGATCTGTTTTATAGGTAAAAATATTGTAATTTTTCCAACAGACTCACCTTAGGAATAGATCACCGGAACACCATATGAAGTTGACCAATAACTGAGTACTGGATTTGAATTTTTATATAGTGACCATGAATTTCAAATTACTGCTATATTGGGGTCATCTAGGTAAGAGCTCTCCGAGACATGACCATTGAATGAAGGTTGTCAAGACTAAAATGTTACGGGGGCAATTGCCGCGTAACGAGGATACCGTACGAAATGTTTGAGATTCTGGAACTTGAAAGCTTGATAATGTTTGGGAACTATAAATTTTAGTAGTAAATTAAGAAAATTATAATAGGAATAATTGTGATGATTGTTGATGTGTTTACTTATTGTATTTTGTATTGATCGTTGTACAAAATTATAAAATAAATCAATAATTAACAACTGATAAGAATCAATTTTTTTCACATTATGTGATTTCCAAGAAGTGTGATGAATAAGACGATAAAAGAAGTAAGATCACAACGAAAAATAATTGACTGCAATCACAAACGAAATCTTGTTTTGAATAGGACGAAGGTTAACTTCTAGATAGAGATATTAGATTGAAAAACTAATATCACGAGCAAGTTTGGAGCGTGTCAAAGCATAAGGAACAAGCAAAATATAGGATAAAATGACATAAAATAAAATGACATAACACTGCCACATGGCATCCTACCATAAAGCCAGATGGCCCAATACGGTGTGACATGCGATTATGATCCAAAAACATTTTACTAGCTACTTTGTAGAATTTTTTGAAATCTTGTTTTAACTTCTAGTTGTATCCCCCTAAGAATTATAAAATATGTTATTCGTAGATTCTCCTGAATTTTTCCTATCATATAGTAGCATGTTTAAGGACTCAAATCGGATTACAACGTAAGCAACCCAAAACTGCATAAAAAGGGTATTCTTGGTGAGTTAAATCTCAATTTCATAGATTTTGAGTGTGTTTGTTTAAGTTGGAAGCTCAGATAGTTACTAGGAGTTAAAGGAATCAATCAGAGCCTTAAATTATAATATTTGGTCAAAAAAATACCACGATTTGGTTTAATTTTCATAACCCTAGGGTTCTTATGAAATTATTGGTTCAATCTGTAATATAGTGAGTTTTTGATCGAATTGATAGTCCCAATTGATTTATGGGTTAGCATAGAAGCTTCTCATGTATTTTGATCGAGTCTTTGTGCTAGAATTAAACCTAAATTGATGATAACCTGGGGGCCTCGCCATCGACCATGGCAGCCATGCCATCAATGGGGAGGGAGAAGGAGAGCAAGAATGACCTAGATACGGTGAATTAAGCGTCGGGGATATTGTTTTTGGACCTAAAATGAGATTTCACAAATGTGTGCAGGGCATTGAGTCTTTTAAGACCTAAATATTTGAGAGATTTTTCCGTTTGTAACCTCTACTCTTTGATTTTAGTGGATTCTCTTGCTACTTTTTTTTCCCACATAATTGTGTGTTCATGCCTTCAATTAAAATTTGAGTCAAACAAAAAATAATATATGCGTATGTACTAGTGTTTTAGAAATTGTAAGCGGACTTAAACAATGGGAGGAAAGTATGGTGTTTAGACAATGATTAATGGGGTATAGTTGGGATTAGTTGGACGGAAACACTCATGAGACCAAATTGATAGAGGATTATCAAGTGTCTAATTGAAAATTAATTGAACATAAACTGAGATTTTGAGAAAAATTATTGTATACATATATAAGAAAATCTTATAGGCTAACGTAGTAAACAAATGAATAAAAAATTTGATCATCTAGTTGAGTCTCCATCGCTGAAGTTTCAAAAGATTTTTGTCCTTAAGAAATTGAAAGGGCGAGGGGCTTGGATTCAAAAATCCCAAGCAAGATTAAGGATTCGTACAACCCGAACGCCATTAACAGAGGAACCCTCATTGGTCCAGTTATGGGACTATAGACCATTGACTACTATTTTTTTTTTGAACCCAAAGGGATTGCTCAAGTAATAGTAGGACCATGATAAAATTACTCAAATAAGTAGGTCATAAGTTCAAATCTCATAAAGGCCCTTTGAGTCCTACAATATCTAGTGTACACCAAAAAGGTCATGACCAAGGATATTTTTGTTATTAAAAAAATAAAAATATGCGACTGCACTACAAGCTTTAGTATTTTTACAACGTTTGGTAATGTGGATGTGAACTTATTACATACGTTTAGAAGTCTAAAAATATTATACTATTTTCTGCATTTGAACAATCACACCTTTTATATGAATTAAAGAAATTGCTTTTAAAATAAGTTAAGCTCAAACAATTAATATTAAATCATCAAACTTAAAATGAATCGGTTATAAGTGGAGAGAACACTTAATGTGGATCAAGTGTATGTATTTAGTATACAAACGACAGGGCTACAAATGTTGTGAACCAAACATTCACAAAACAATGCAAATTGTTGGATGTTCTTATACAATCAGACTATATTTGGTGGTTAATATTAAACACAAAAACATCCACTCCCATCCTCTTTTCAGTATGTTGCTCAAGAATATTTTTATAATTTATCGGACTCTATCACTATTAAGCATGTTTATAGAGAACAAAATCAAGTGGTGGACTCTCTTGCTAAACTGGTTCAGGATGAAAGACGGTCGGAAGTTTCTACACTTTATGTTTGCTTCCTTCTCATGTTATTTCCTTGGTTGAAGCTGATATCCAAGGTACTAATTAAATATGCTAAAATTTGTACTAATTAAATTCGAATTTACGCTTCTTTGTGTTTTGGAGTTCAGGTTTGTTGGAAATTTTAGTGTTCTTAGCCTCCAAATAAGACAAATATAAATTTAGATTGTAAATTAATTGAAACAAATTCAACACTTGAAACGATATGTGCTCAGCAAAAATTGATACCCAAATCACATAAAGCACCAAAGTAATTGATAAAACCCTTGAGAATTTGTATATCTTTAGAATAGAAATCAATTGCTTTACAGAAAAAAAAAAAAAATTGTATAAGAAGAAGTTGCAACCGAAGAAGGAGAAAATGTTGTGTTCTGAACTTTGGAAGGTCGTTTTGTTTCTGATAGAAAAAAAAAAAAAAAACTTAACTAAAATAGAATAGAAAAATAGGAAAAATAGAATTTAAATAAAATAAATAATTAACTAAAATTTTATTTTTTATTTTAATGTTTACTACAATAAATATCCAACAAGGTTTGGTCCCTCTCCATCTTGATTTTGTTGATTATAATAAAGGGATATTTCAAAAAAATAAAAAAATAAAAAATTATATTAGCTCTTACGAAGAAAATGTTGATTACTTGATTGATATCCTTAATTTGGAACCATTCAAAAGAAATTAAAGAATCCCTATGAGCTGCCGGCCACTACCGTCTTATGTTCTGTAACGCTGACGATTATTAAACTAATGGTACACATTGGCACAACTACTACCACCCCAACGTCCACACTTTCGTAATTTAGCACTTAAAACACTACTTCCACTCAACCATGTCATTTAATTGACAACGACTACCAAATTGAGTTTAGTTGAGATGAGTACTTGGCTAGCCAAGTATATATAGAGCTTCTATAGCTTGCCTTGTGCTAAAGCAAAGCTCTCTAAATAGTGGAAAGCAAAATAGAGAATTAGGGAAGAATCTCGGCAAAAATTCACAACAAATACATCAAAATGTCAGATGAAGGGGACGATGAATTTTTAAGGGCGATGCAATTGAGTGGTGGGTCAGTTCTTGCCATGGTCTTGAGAGCTGCTATTGAGCTTGATTTGTTTGAGGTCATTGCTAAAGCAAGCAAAGCTGGGGAAGCACAGCAATTTTCTTGCTATGAGATTGCATCACGTCTTCCCACAAAAAATCCGGAAGCTCCGGTGATGCTTGAACGAATGCTTCGGTTTCTTGCCGCCAACTCCATCCTCACTTGCACCACCATCACCGGCGACGAAGATGTGAACAAGGAGAAGAGTTGTTTATATGGTCTGGGGCCTATATGCAAATATTATATTCGTGATCAAGATGGAATTTCCCTCTCCCCTTCATTTCTATTGCTTCAAGACAAAGTAGTCCTTGGCTCTTCGGTTTGTTTAATTTCTCTCCCCCTCAATTTACGTGTTATCTCATTAGTGTGTCTAGGAATGCAGATATGTTGTCCTAAACGTCGTTTCAAATTCAATATAATATTTGTATTGTATTTAAGTTTATTAACCGTAAAAATTAATTGTAAATTTCATATATAATTCAACTATTGAATTAAATTGGGACAGTAGCTAGCTCAGACATTATTTGGTACGACAAATCTGAATTCATGAATGAGAGTCCTGTATTAATTGGTCTTGTTCAAATTTTGACATTGGAAGAAATTATTAGGCTTAAAGGTAATTTTAACCTTGTGGTATTATGACTTTTAGACATTGAACCCTGAAAAAAAAACATTTTGAAATCGAACCTCAATGTTCGTATATTTTTTGAAATTAAACCTTCCGGCGATTTTAATTCCAATTTTGGCCAGAATATTCGCATTTTTGGCCGGAATATTCACATTTTTTTGCCGGAATATTCCAATTTTTGACCGGAAAACTTGCCGGAAGGTTTGATTTCAAAAAATGTATGACCATTGAGGTTCGATTTCAAAAAGTTTTTTTTTCAGGGTTCAATGTTTAAAAGTCATAATAACACATGGTCAAAATTACCTTTAAGCCAAATTATTATGACTTTCGTCTCTAACAAGTCTTGGATTCAGTCAGAAAAAATCAAATGATTTTTTAATTTGCTTTTAAAAGTGGAAAATGGAACATGTACAACAGTTATATAATATCACTATTCTTATACATTAAACTACAATGTGTTATTACATCTTGATAATAATACAACTAGTAGTTATGCAATATCTCATTTTGGTTTCTTTAGGTATCACTTGAAATATGCAATTCTTGAAGGAGGGATTCCGTTCAACAGGGCCCATGGCATGCATGCATTTGAATACCCTGCAGAAGACAGCAGATTCAATGAGGTTTTCAACAATTCAATGTATACCAGTACTACATTAATCATGAAAAAGATTCTTGAAATTTACAATGGATTTGAGGAAATTGAAGAGGTTGTAGATGTCGGTGGTGGAACTGGAGCAACACTAGCCACAATCATTTCCAAATACCCTCGTATCAAGGGAATTAACTTTGATTTGCCTCATGTGATTAAGGATGCCTCTCCTTATGCGGGTAAAGATATACACTTGACATAGGCTTGTTTGGTAACACCGGTGAAAATTCACCAAATCGCAGTTTACGGCTTAAATTCAACTTCAAGTTTTTGTTGAAGTTGAATTTAAATTGCAAACTCAATTTTTCAAATTTAAATTTAGTCCATCATAATCTACCAAACATGATCATTTGCTGCGTTTAAATCCTATAATCTCTCAACGTTGTAACTAAACGTGCACATAATCAAAGCAGTCATTTTTTTTTTTGGTTAGTAGTCTTGTATCTAGTACGCTTGATTGGTGTTCGTGAACTAGTATGTTTGGGTTTAGGGGGTTACAACTAATATACAAGTTTCAAAATTGGTAATAATAAAATCATCAGTAGTTTCTGACCTCTAGCACAACCGTACTTAATATATATCATGCACATTTATTTTATATATGGTTAATGAATTTGTTGTTGCTAGGTGTTCAACATGTTGCAGGAGATATGTTTGAAAGTGTCCCAAAAGGAGAGGCCATCTTCCTCAAGGTTAAGTCTAATCTTAAAATAGTTTGATAAGTTGCCAAAAACAAATAATGATGCAATTTGCGATTCTTGGAAGATAAATTAAATTATTTAAAACATTTGTTGTTACTTTAACATGTAGCGGATACTTCATGATTGGAGCGATGAACATTGCCAAAGGATTTTGAAGAACTGCTGGAACGCGCTACCAGAGTCGGGTAAGGTGATAGTTGTGGAATCAATGTTGCCAGAACATTTGGGCACTGATTTTATGTCAAAAAGCATCACTTCTTCTGATATGGTAATGTTGACACTGAATCCTGGAGGAAAAGAGAGGACAGAAACGGAATTTGATGCGTTGGCAAAAGGAGCTGGATTCTCAGCTTCCAAACTCATGTGTCGCGCTTCTGTATTTGGTGTCGTTGAATTTTGTAAGGTTTAGTAAATTGCAAATTTTATGTATGAAAAAAAATTGACTAACGAGTTCGGTTCGTACCAACACTCCTCTCATAATTGTGGAATTAGGTATTTGAATCTCGACAGTATCGATGAATGTTTTGAAAACATAGTTATTATAATCGGACTGTGCCTGCCGGTTCAACTGCATTCCGATCACTTTATCGGCACAACACAATTAGAATATCGGAGTTGCAAAAATGTTGGTCAAAATCGTTTCAACCGGCCAATTTTTCAAATAATCGTTGAACCGTCCGAAATTTAAAATACCGGTCGGTTTTGAAAAATGATAAAATTATTGATTTTTTTTTTGGGTTAACCCTATATCTGTTCAATTTTATTTTTAAAAAATTAATATATTAATATATTGTGTTTTTAAATATAATTAAAATATTTTAAATATATAATATTCTACTTTTTATGTATTTTAAAATTTGAATCATAGAATTTTCAAAAACTATTGTAAATTATATGAGACAGAAAGAGTATAGTCTGACTTGTAATAAAAAAAATTAAAAAGTTTAAATGTTTAGTTATCTTATTATAATATTTTTTTTTATCATAGTAAGTAAATTTAAAATGCAGTTTAATATTTTGAGAATGAGAGTTTAAGTCTTGATAATATTGATCTATTGTGTAAATATATAGATTTTGTTCATCTGAAGACTATTTGATATTGTTCCTTCTGAAAACTACATAATTTTATAAATTTATAGTGTAAATATTATTATATAATATATAAAAATATTATTTAATATTTAAAAATAAAGAATATGATTTAACCGATTAAACTAGCGATTGAACCAATTAAACCAAAAAACCATTGTACCGGTGCCTCGACCGATCCGATTATGATAACTACATGTTTATCAAACTTTAAAAATTTTATGAGTTAGTCTTCTTAGAGCTACAAAAATAGAAAGTAGAAAACGTTCGATTAATTAGAGTAAAGAAAGCAATTAATATACCACTGATCGTTTGGCAAGGAATTTCTAGCGACATGTATCATACGAATTTTAAAAGATCACGTCATCTAAATTGAATAGCAATGAAAACCTTTGACTTCGTACTCACTAGCGACAATTTCATACGTAAATTCAGTAGGGAGAGTAGAATTTTGCCAACTTTTGGGGGGAGTTGAAAAGGATGACGTCATCTAAGTAACAATTTTGTAAAGCAGAATTCATTATCAATTTTTAAAATAGTTATCGAACTCAAAAAAATTTTAAATTGGTTATTCTATTCCATTTTCATTTTTATTCCGTTATTTTTTTTCCAATTCTGTCTATATGAGTGACGAATTTTGCTAACATGAAACCATATAATAACAATAAAAACCAAATATTAGAAAATCTCCATTATTTCGACTATTTTTTAATTTATATTTTTTTTTGCATTAAATTGGAAAATCATCATAACCTTCATCAAAGCGGTCAATTATTTATTTATTTATTTTTTTGTAGCCTACTCTATTATGGAAAATACTTTTTTTTGAATCATATTTTGTTTATGTGTTTGATGGCTTTGATGATTTTGGTTGTTTGAGTTATGATGATTTTTCAATTTAATAAAAAAACAAAGTTGTTTTGGGTAACAACTATGATGATTTTTCAATTAATTCAAATAAAAATAAAAATAATTGTCCGTTTATTAAGAGCTACGATGATTTTTCAATTTGATGTCCAAAAAAAGGACGGAATAGTGGATATTTTTCAATTTTTGGTTTTGATTGTTATTATGTGATTTCATGTTAATGTCATGTCAACATATGTGTTAAAAATGACTCTATATTAACAAAATCCATCACTCATATGAATGGAATTTAAAAATAAAAAAAAAAAAAAAAGAAAAAAAGAAAGAAAGAAAGGTCACTTAAACAAGCATTTGAATCCATAAATCAAATTTGTTAACTTGACAGTCCTGTCGATAAAAATAAGCATAATTCAATAAAGACTCCAACCACAAGTTTAGGATGTGTTACGTTGGATAAATATTTCGTCCGTTTTTACTGCTGTTATAAATATTACATCTGCATTAATCGTTATAATTGGTATAATTATAATTATTTTTAAAATTTTTAAAATAATATTAGATGAGTTATAGACTATAAAATTCTATCTCTTGACAACTACCCCGAAAAGAACCTGGTATCTCCACCTATGTTTTGATTTATCACGGTCATTACCTCGTGATAATTAATCAATTATTGACAAGAGATTTATAAAAAAAAAAAATGTTGATGCACATATATCTTGTGATGCCTTATCTATTATCAAGGAATTAATGTGGAGATTATTTTTTTTCTTTTTTTTTTTTACAAAAAATCGTTTGATTCCAAACGAAATCGGGGTTTTGATTTCTCCGCGAACAAATGAAGAATTGAAGTAAGTGAAATATTTTGAAAAGAGAAAACGACGTTATTAAAAAATTAGTGTAAATTTCATCGAAAAGAATAGATAGGGTGCATTAATTGCTCAAATGAAATTGTAATATAACCTTTTAAATTAAAAAAATTCAGAATATAAATTTTATTTTTAAATAAAATTTAGAGTGCAAATTATACTTTAATCTAAGTTAAATAAATAAGTTAGGTTGCATATCATTTTTTATGCCAAACAAAAATAATTTAAACGCGTGCACCCTGACGTAATCAATGCAATGGGTGCCGATTCAACATTTCCCATCCAAGGGCTGAGACAACATCGATCATCTCCGTTATGGTTGGTAGCTCTTTTGCCGGCATGGGGACAAGATTAATTACATCAATTAAGTTCCACCATTAATTAATCACTAAAATTTGTTTTGGACAGGCTGTTACGCATTTTTCTTGGAATCTTTCTTTTATTTGATATAATAGGGGTAAAAACAAGTCAAATTATGTTGAATATGACTTGTTTAGATTATATTCGTATAATTTATTAAGTTTTAAAATAAAATTTGTGTATGACTTATTTAACTATCGAGCCGAGCACGAATACGAATTGAACTTGAGTAGTTTGAAATTTTTAAGTGAGTTATATCGAATATCAATAGAAAAAGTAATTTAATAAGGTCTGAGTAAATTAATTGAATTTTAATGTATACTCGTATTCTACTCAATCGAATTCGAATCGAACTTTTTGCCGAATGATTCCGAATCAAACCCGAACTGTTTGATTCTATTTTTAGCCTTATAGTGGAAGGAGAAAGAAAATACGAACATTAAAAAAAGATAAATATTTATTTACAACATAATTTTCTTTCTTCTTCCACTATTATTTTCGGTACTCAACAAAAAAAAAATGGGCATGTAGGGATTGTTTGACAAAACTTATTTTAGAATAACTTATAACTAATTTGTTAATTAAAATTTGTTATGATTTAAAAAAACATCTATTGACTAATTTTTTAAAAATAAATTGATAACATTATTATACTTAACTTATAATTTTTTCAAAATTAACAAAAAAAATTAATTTTAATATAAATAATTTAAAAAAAAAACTAAAATCAATTAAATCAAACAAGCCCGTACTACAAGCTAAATATTTTTACAACGTTTAGTATCGGGGTTGGGAACTTATTACTTTTAGAAGTCGAAGCATATTGTATTAATTTGCTACATAATGAGGATTACTAAACTAATGATACTCGCCGGCACACCTAACACCGCCCCGACGCCCACCGAGTACGACTCTATAGATTATTGCACAAAAAAGTAAAAACACAAGTTCCGGTCAAACCATCGCAAAAACTTTTATTGCACAAAAATGTGTAATCTAATAAAGTTAATAGAAAATGACACGATACTTTCTAAAGTTGACATTATAAATTTTCAACTATCATTAACTAAGAACGGACTATATTTAAGGTTAAACATGAAACATAAAAAAATGTCTTTAAAGTTTACAAATTTTACATATGACTCTTTTTATGAAAATTGGGTAAGTAATATTATTTTTGTTCTAAAATTATAGATAATTAATTTTTTTTTGTATAGTCTAAGATTAGATATATATATGTTTCTATTTTAATAAAATAAAATACTATTTTATTTTTAATTTATCATTTCATTATAAACATAAATGAAATTTTATATCACCACTAAAAGATATTTAGTTTAAAATATTTCAAAGTAAGCGAGTAGGCTGTTTTCAATTTTCAACTACAATTTCACCCCTGCTTTAAATTTTAATAGATGGTCTGTAAGAATTAAAAAAAAAGGTATGATTGAGTCTCATTTTTGGGGTATATGAATTTGAGTTTAGTGTTTATTTGATAATAGTTTATTTAGTGTTTAAAAATTATGATACTCAAATGTAATTAAAAAAATTATATTTAATGAATTAAATAAAAATTCAAAAAACAAAACTAAATTCAAGTTCATGAAATTAATTTTAAGCTGCGAATTGCAGTTTACAACCTCTGTCCAGCAAGCCCTCAGAGTTGAAAACATTGAAGTTGACTTTATATACGCAGAGGTAGCGCTTACATATATTGCCATATGCCAAAGCAAAGCTCTACGAGATAGTGGAGAGCAAAATAGAGAATTAGAAAGAATCTCAACCAAAATTCACAACAAATACATCAAAATGTCAAAAGAAGGAGGAGACGATGAATTTTTAAGGGCGATGGAATTGAGTGCTGGGTCAGTTCTTCCCATGGTGTTGAGAGTTGCTATTGAGCTTGATTTGTTTGAGGTCATGGCTAGAGCTAGCAAATCTGGTGAAGCCCAACAATTTTCTTGCTATGAGATTGCATCACGTCTTCCCACAAAAAATCCAGAAGCTCCGGCGATGCTTGAACGGATGCTTCGGTTTCTTGCCGCCAACTCCATCCTCACTTGCACCAACCCCACCGGTGAAGAAGATGTGAACAAGGAGAGGAGTTGTTTATATGGTCTAGGGCCTCTATGCAAATATTATATTCGTGACCAAAATGGAATTTCTCTATCTCCTTCACTGTTATTGCTTCAAGACAAAGTAGTTCATGCTTCTTGGTTTGTTTCTCGATCTTCTTCTTCTTCTCAATTTACGCATCGTACATATTTCATTTATCGAGTCCTATATTAGTACTCTCGTTCAAATTTTAACACCAGGAAGAAATTATTATGACTTTTGATAAATATGAGAGAATAAAAATATCTTATTGATAATAAATAAATGTACCAATAACAATTACATGAGAGACCTTATATAGGCTTAAGTAATCTAATTCTAATC
>JAUMHB010055826.1:0-15557 GCA_032359685.1 Pittosporum tobira
CTTTTTGAAAAATAATAATAAGACCAAAATCTTCATCCGACAATTTCAATCCTTACCCGGGAATCTTTCTATACCAAACGTCTCTTATACTCCAACCCTCGTGAATCAAATCACATATCTATTTTATTTGTAACAATTTTCACTACTCAATCATATCAAAATTTCACACTTACTCAAATAAATATTATTTCCAATCGTTTATCATTATACTTATCAGTCACTTACTAATTAAAGTCATGCCCTACTAGTATAGCATAATTCTTCAAGCACTTCATAAGCATCTTATACAGTAAATTTAATAATTCGACCACTGACTCCTGTAATTATTTCTTATCTAACAACTATGCTATATCATAATTATTTTCATATATCCAGCTATACTATACTCTAAAATAATATTAGTATATTTGATAATTGCTGACACTGATCATAGAAAATTACTTATAATACATCAACATCAAGTATATATATATATATATATATCTAGACTCAATTATTTATATTACTGATGCAATCTTTGTTGGAGTAATAATATCATAGAAAGTGATAGGCCAATAATTATTGGCCATTTGAGTTTTAGGACATCTCAAAAGTCGTCCGACGAATATTAGTGGGGTCCACACGTTTTTGGTTATGCGATCCACACATTTTCAGTTGTGGAGTCCACAAATACTTTGTGACGCTCAGTACGGAAACAAATATTGCCTAACTTTAACGTTGACATTCTTTTTGTCGGAAACTAATATTTGCATTTAGCACCCTACAATTTATTTTATCCCCAAAATACCATATTGTTAAAGATAAATAAATTTTAAAAAGGGTTTAGTATGGAAGTAGATCGTGTAGGGCAGAGAAAGCTCCTCCTTCTAGCACCAATTGTTGGGATAGCTCTAACCTGCAACCAAGTCCAAACCTTTTTCCAGCTGGGCACACGTCAGCAGCAGGGGAAAGAAAACCCGAAACACGAGCAACACGAGGGGGTTCCCTCGTTCACCTCTCTAATGCTTAAGTTTGCAAAGATAAATATGAAGATCTGATTATTGAGTAGGAGAGGAAAGAGATTATCAGAGTATTTTTGTGGAGTTTGGAGTAAGTGTACTGTTCCGGTGAGTTTATCGGGTAGTTCCAGAGTATTGGCTCTCGTGTGTTTGGAGCAGAGGAGTAGTAAGAATGGAGTCTCCGAAAAGGGCCAAAAGTTCCCCCTCCTGTGTGAAGGAGAAGGTATTTGTAGCCTCTGTCTTAACCCGCAGCTTGATAAAGTTGGCATAGTGCGCCTGCTATGAGTTGACAACAGGTATGGTACGTCTCCTTTGAGTTGAAAGGTCTACAGGGTTAGGCGGCTGTTTTGACACCGTCTAGGAACTTGCTTTATTGTCTTCGGTCGCTGGACCCGGATCAGGCAGGGCCTGACACGTTCGATGGGGCCGAGTAGATCCACTACTTGGGTAAGCCGAGACCGAAGACAGTTTGAGAGCTCCTAACGGTGAGGGTCCGGGTGGACCGATGTGGGTGTGCAACCCCTGGGAGGCCGATTGGCCGAGTTTTGTGCTTTTTGGGAGTCGAATGCCAGGGGCCGATACTTTTTTAGGCGAGGCGGGTTGCCGAGCCTTGAGGATGGCCAACTGAATATGCTGCTTTGCGGGGCAGGGCCGAGCCTTGAGGATAGTCGATCGGATGTCATACTGCCACGCGAGCATTAGGCTCCCACATGAGATGCCACGTTGTCCTAGTTATGACTAAAATGAAAACTCTAACCCTAATTTAGAACGATCCCTATCAATTAATATACCCAATATTTAACAACATAAAAAATATCCTCAATCGAAAAGAAAAACACGCTGTCACACATGAATTTCTTTTGGAAAAGGCCAAACAATTTTTTTTTTTATTAAAAATAACCTCAATCCAAAAGACATAGATGAAATAAAATAATTTAAACCAAAAAAAAAAAAAAAACAATATTTAACAGTAGAAACTCAAATTAAGGTCTCACATATATAAAAGGACAAAACACTCCTCCTTGTCGTGACACATGATTTCTTTCCTCGATCATGATTCATCCATCTCCTCAAAACTCCGCACCACCACCATCCGACCCTCCCTTCCTTTCTGGTAATAACAAGCTAGGCTGCTATATATAACTGTTCTCCTCCGGCGATTTAACTACTCGATCTGACGGACCCACCCAACCATAATCTCCGGCTGCACATGTTGTCCATTACACCACATAATTTTTAATCTGACTCATAAACGACAATTGCATTGACATATACTGTATGATGCAATCATCCTTCCACAAATCTAGTGCAATGTCCACCACGGCTACCAGTCCACCTTCTGGCTTATCTGCTTCTAAAAAGCCAGAAATAGAAGTGTGTGTATATATATATATATATATATGAGTTTTGTTAGTTCAACTCATTTTTAAAATAGTCTAAAATTTATTTATTTACTTAAAATAAGTTATAAGTTAATTTATCTTTTTAAGAAAACATCCTTTTTTATTTCTGCATTAAATAGTTTATACTTAACTTGCAGTTTATTTCAAATAAACTGAAATAAATATTTTAAAAATAATTTATTTAATAGAAAAAGGTATAAATTGATAAGAAACAGGACCATAGTCTCCATTAAAAAAATTTAGAACACATGCAACTACACGTATGCATACATTAAATACCGATATTTTAAAAATTAATAGATAAATTTAAAGACGAAAAAATGACTTAACGCCTAGACGAGATTTAATCGAAAATTAATTAAACATAAATATTTATCTAACTTAATTATTTAATCAGAAATTAATCAAACCTAGAATACTTCAAGAACACTACTAAAAATAGACGGGGAGAGAAAAAGAGTCCGTTCAAATATATCATTAGTTGCTACAGTATGTTGAAAGAATAAGAATAAAAATAAAAATAAAAATAAATTTATTATTACTTGTGATGATTTTTGGT
Organism: Pittosporum tobira; assembly: GCA_032359685.1. Taxonomy (NCBI): domain Eukaryota; kingdom Viridiplantae; phylum Streptophyta; class Magnoliopsida; order Apiales; family Pittosporaceae; genus Pittosporum; species Pittosporum tobira. Next base: position 2,961 of record JAUMHB010055826.1, read on the forward strand.
GCCATATTGCCATCTTCCAATTAGTCGACGGGCGAAATTGAGGTGGATTCAACTGAAGAAAATTAGGTTTTTCAGTAAAGAAAGAGTTATTAGAAAGTATTTTATTTTGGAAAAGTAATAAATAAATAAATAAAAGAAAAGAAAACTGGGGTGTTCTGTTGAATGTGAGGATAACAGTGATAACGTATAAAGCTTACAACTCTCTTGTTTTATTCACACGTCAGATTTGTCTCCTCCCTTCAACAACCTGAAAGGACACCTCCCCTACTTTTTCTTTTTTAATAATAATTAATTAAAAAGGATTAATGTAATAGTCAGTGCTATGGCCTGCTCAAACTCAACTGTGTAGGCTCAGTTTCACCCGGTCTTAGACCTCCTTTATTCACAAATTATGATTTGCCATATATAAAATTTGACATTATTTTTATACATTAAATTTTTAGATTTTTTTTTTATAATAAAACTATAACGAAACAAAAAATTAATCAAAAATAAATAGATAATAACTTAATAATTTATGTGAAAATTCAAATAAAAAAAGTCACGAATGAGAGACAAAAGATTCACTATAATCAAAATTTGGAGATACAATATATGTCAAAAGCACTCAATTTAAATCTCACATACATCTAACCTAACAATTTTACAAAATTAGTTAACTATAAACGTATTTAATAGGACTCTAATTTATGTTTATATGGACGTATAGACGGACCCAAAAGCAAAATAGGTCAACAACTTAACCTCATAGTTTTTTTACTCTTTTAATCATTGTAAATTTATTTTAATTCAGGTCAACAAATAAATCTCGTTTCCAAGAATTCAAGATAAAAGTCAACATATATAATTGTTTTCATTTTATATCTTCGCAACAAATCTTCTTTTACACTACAAGAACTAGATGTACCCAAAAAAAAATAAAAAATGAGAACTAGATGTCTTAAAATGCTATAACCAAAGGAAGCTAATATAACTCCATTCAAATATTAAAAAAAATAAATATACCCCATATTTAACAACTAAACCTCCTCTTTTTATCTTTGAGTCGTTGAAAATTTATTTTGATTCAGGTCAAAAAATTGATCTGATTTACAAGAATTTGATATTAAACTCTGAGATACACAATAATTTTCATTTTACATTATTTTTGACAAATCTTCTCTTACTCAACAAAGACTAAATGTTTCAAAATACTATAACTAATGCAAATAATATAGATCAAATGACTAATGCACTACTCTGGTTTGAAAATTTAGGGAATTGATATTTCTGCTCAAAAAATAATATTTTTATTAATTGATTTTACTTTTTAAATAATACACATTTCTAACTTGAACTTGAAATTTAACACCTACTGATAAAATTATCAATTCCTTGATAAAAATTATTAATTTTCAAATTTTATATCCTCAATAGTTATATAAAATTACTTTAAACAAAAGGAAAATAAATCCCAAATATATGAGAAAAAGGAGATTCAAGTTTCAACGATTACAAAGCCAAAGTGACAACCCCTAAAAAAGCACTATGAACCAAACATTTCATTTAAAGCCCATCTGCGTTACGAGTCAAACACCACATAACTCCAGCAGAAACACCACAACATAATTTGTTTCCCCTGGAAAATGAACACTGACCAAAACCCATCACAAAATAGAGACTACCCTCTCCCTTTTAAATATTATTAAAGCATCTTTTTTTTTTTTTTTAATTTTTTTTTAAATTCAATCTGAAATATTTTTGAATTCAAAATTAATTGAAATGTATTCACGGTTACGAAAATTAAAATTCTTAAAGTTCAAATGAAATTAATTTCAATTTTGAATTTGAAAATATTTTAAGGAGACTTATGCTCTTGTTGTTGAATATTGTTCATAGTGTACAATCGAAGAAGGGCGACATATTATCCAATACAATATACTATTACTTAGGATGAACGGGTCTCATTTTGAGATGGTAATTTGTCATGTTTGTTCTCCATCTCCACCCCCAAATAGATACGGCGATTTTGACTTTGACCGGATTTGAAGACGGGGATGGTGAATTCCGATTGGATCAATTGGGGATGGGACAATGATTGTATTAATTTTTCATTACTCGTGTAGATCATTATCGTCATCACTACCACCACCACCACCACCAAATATCGATTATTTGTATGTGAAAATTATTATTAGTATACAAATGGAATTTCAGTAAACCAGTTGAGATCTCAAATATACGGATTATTTATATGTGAAATTACTAATATACGATGGCATTTATTTTAGTATATGATTAATATAATCTTACCCATAAACCAGTTGCCATCTCTCGTCTCGCTCTACGGTGTACAAGCAATGATTAGAGGGCAACGCTTTCGGGTTTCATGTCAGCCCGACTTCGGATTTGGATTTGATATTTTCTTGGAAATCATTTGACAAAAATCTTGTTGCATTTTTAATGAACTAAAATCTTCTTCGTATTCGTTATAAGTAACTTATAAAAAAGTGATCATGTACTACCTTTGTATATCTTTTTTTAATTATACTGATATCGTGGATTTTTCCTTTATAATTCATACCTAAAATTCTTAGATTTATTTTTGTATGATATGCACTCTTTCAATGTTTACATTGGTAACAGCTAATACTTGCGCTATGCTTGTTTGAGGGGATTAAAAATAAGTAAAACCCCTAAACATCTCAAGTCAGAAGAATCCGCAGCTACATATCTCTGCAAAATTCAAATCACACATAAAATTGCTCTACATGCCGCCGTACAAGCTTCAAGAAGTACACAAAATACGCAGATTATATTACATATATACACGTGCTATCTTTTAAGTCGGTAGAAGGTCCATGGAACTCCATGTACCCAAAAAAAAAAAAAAAAAAGGCCCATGGGACTCTCACCTCAAAGGGTGAAAACTGGACGGCTCTCGAGATCATATATGCCAGCCAGAAGCGCAATCAAAACCCAGAAGATGAGGATGCCTACTACAGCACTTCTTAAGACCTGGTCACAGTTGTTACTATTCATGTACATATTGTGCTGAGCGTCCGGAAGAAGTAATGGAAGATTTTCATTGCTATCATTAGTATCTACATTTCTCTGTTCCATGTTGATCTCCTCGATCACACGAGGACTGCAGATGCTAAGATTCTCGCATGTGGTGCAAGTGCATATCCCTCCAAGATATGATGGGATTGTTTGGAGATTATCATAAAGAACCTTGCGGTACATTCCCCCGACCATGTTCAACTTTTGGCAAGTAACAGGTTTCAAAACCTGAGGGAGATTGAAAATAAAAAAAAAGATTATTTATAAAGAAATATAGTCCATTTTCGAATTTTAAGAGTCAATTTGCGAAATCCAAATATTTAAAAATGATGTGGTTCACTAAAGGGAAACAACAAATGTTTAAACTCTCAACGATTAAAACTTCAGATAGTCACAATTATATTGACTAGAATTAGATGAATTCTTGTTAATTTGAAATTTAGGATTTTATGGGCTGACCTTAGAAATTCAAAAAGGGACTCATTTTGTGGAGTGGATGGAGTACATGATTTAAATAGGCCTGCATGTAAATTACCTAGAAACTAAAACACATAAGTGAAACTGCTGAAATATTTTTACGAATAGAGTAAAATCTTACTTGAATAAAAGTTTGTGCAATAACTCGAGCGACTGGAGGAAGTCGTATAACAAACAAACAGCCCAGAAGGTTTGGGAAGTTATCTTGCAGAAGAGCAGAACATGATCTCAACATTTGCATGGGAAATCTCAGAGAAGTCAACCCTTCGCAATCCACCAAAACTGTAATCTGAGGATTTCTGCGGTCAATCAAATGCAAAGCTCCATACTCTACCTGGGATACTGCAGTTACAACCACCTTCCCATGTTAATCATCTTTCTATGAAAGGAAAGTGATACAAGTAACACAAGACAATATCCATCATCAAATCTGTCATCAGTATCAAATTGACACATCTAATAATTTATTCAGTTGGCCCATATGAGACCAATGAGAGTCAAGAAGTTGATTATGAAAATAAGAGCTATCTGAGGAAACTCAGTACTCTGGTTGTCCGACAACAGCAAGTCTCACATGTGCCGAATTAAGTGCTTCAGAAAATGAAACTTTTAATTCCTGCAGATGTTTCTAACTCATACGTTTCTAACTCCTACGTTGATTAGAAATTCTAAGGTACCAAAGTTATGTTGAACTTGGATGGTTAGAGTTTCACCAAATGCCTCCATACTCATAACGATGCAAGTCAAAGATGATCAGAAATGTATAAACAACGAACAAAATTGGAGTATGACTAAATAACTCCTACAGCTGGAACCATAGTTTTCACTTTCACCAAATAAAAATAGATAATAAGCCAACCGAGCTCTATTATTTATTTCTCGGTTATATATGGAACTATGAAAACACGAGGGTAAAGGAGAGGAGAACAAGAGAAATCCAAATGTCATTGGAGATTTTCTTTTAAATTGTGCTTTGATAATTATACTTTTCTCATTAAAACACTTTTTTTTTTTTTCCTTTGCTCACATTAATTTTATTTTTCTCTTTATTTCTTTCCCTTATGTTCTTCAGGTTCCATACATAAAGATTATAAACAAAATAAAAAATTTCCAAGCACAAAACCTAGACGATAGAAACTGAACTGCTAGGCACCAGATTATGGGTGCATTGTCCAAAATAGCAAACCCATATGGTAAGAATCCAGAAATTGATTTCAAAAGCAAGTACATATATCTTACCAACAGCTTGAGCAAATCGAGGCCTGTAATTAGATTTCAAGCTGATACAAACTAGTCCAAGGCGGACAATAAGGCAGGGTCTGTGCTTCACATCAAATCCATGCCAAAAAACCAACTTCGACCACACCTCAAGTTCTTCGCTTGAAAGAATTCTGTATGTCTCCCTCCAACGAATTGTCTTCTTAACTGATGATAACAAGCATGTAAAGTCACCATTTGCAGCAGTGTAAAATCTACGGAGTTCATCCTCGTTAATTCTGCAAATAACACTATAATGTCATCCTCCTCGATAGCAAAAATCTAAGTTATATACTGTTCATGAATTACATTTTTATATATTAATTTCTTTTGATTATGGCTATTAATAGAATGCATTTCATGAGAGCGCATTCTTTTTAAGTATCTGACTCCACTGAATCACCTTCCAGGTAAATTAATCCCCTGATTTTCAAGCTCCGTGTAAAGGTGACGCAACCAATTTGTAGGCGATAGATTTTGAGAAGCTTCATCAGATATCCTGCAATGTATATGATATGTTAATATGAAAATAGCCAAAGCATAGAAGTACTGATAGATGACACCAAAATTCTGTGAATAAGAAAAGAATGAACATCTTCAAATAGAATTGTAAGCAGTCTTAATACATAATAAATGCAAAGATCTCTGTTTCAGGAGGCTTAGGAGTATTGTTATTAAAGTCGCGAGGCGCACCAAGGGCTGGGTGATGGATGCTTCAGTGGTGGAGTTCTTGGATGCTTGGTGAGGGGTGCATGTGTCTAAACAAAGTCGTGTTTTATGGGATATGGTTCCTCATTGTGTCTGGAGTGTCGTATGGAGGGAGAGGCGTTGTAGATACTTTGAGGATAGGGAGCAGTCTATTGTGCAAGTTAAATATCTTTTCTAGGATCTTTTGTTCTTTTGGCAAAATGACGTTTTTCCTGGGTCGCATATAGCCTTTGGGGACTTTTGTCAGAATTTAGTATTCAACAATGATAGGATATTGTTCTTGATGTAGGGAGTTGCTTTAGTTTTTTCGAAAGTCCTTGTGAACTTATGAGTGGAGCCCTCAGTGCCTTTTCAGCAAAACTTACTCTTTTGTTCCAAAATTAGAGATAAACTGAGTCAATTTGCAAAATCTTAAAATTCAAAATCGATACGAATTTCTTTGATTTTAGTACAAAAAATTATATGTATTGTAAACTAACTAAAAGATACTACTCCCTACATTTCAAAATATACTTGCATGAATTTTTTGTTTTAGGACTTCGCAAATTTATTCGAAATATCTTTAATTTTCGAACGGAGGAAGTATTACTTAACAAAAAAAAAACTTTTGCTATACCCATAAACGGGTTTCATGATGTCAGTATCTAAAACAATGAAGAAAAGTATTCAAGCAACAAAATGTGAAAGTCACATGGAGAAAAATCTTGACATGCAAGTAACTTTGCTGTGTTTGGTTAGCTTTTTAAGTTAGGTGTATCTGGGAGTCTGAATTATGAAGTCAAGACTCATTTCTTTCACCACTTTTCTGCATTCTAAGATGTAAAATAACAATATGAAATCCCTTTCCACGTACACTGTATGTGGTAAAGACTGCACAGGAGGAACATCGGAATGTGCTTCTGTAACTTGTGAATCACTTAGACCATGAGACTCTTCTATAATAGCTGATGTGTCATTATCGCCCCCAGATTCATCAGTAAATGCAGTCACAACAGAAAGGACCAATAAGGGCCTTGATAACATCTAGCAACAAGAAAAGTTACAATGATTAAATCTGGTCCCAGATTACACAAAAATAGGTATATTAGTTACCAAAGAAAAAGTCATGAATAAATTGTGCAAGAAGATGCACACCATGCATCTCTGAAAGGCATAAATACTCTACTAATTAAGACATCAAGAAAGTAAATATAACTAAATTTAAAGCAGAATAAAAATGGTTCCCACAAATCATGCTCCCAATCCGACTGATTATATTTTAATGCATTAGGAACCTAATCCATAGCTACAACAAAAATTTTCAAATATAACAAATGTAGCATATTGCATAATGTTGAAGTTTAAAATTAATACCAGTAAGCCTATGAATAGTCTGCTGCTTTTTGATTGGATACAAGACAGATGAAGCTTGCACACCTTTTATATAATTCCATCACCATATTATATTCTTAAGGTAAGGTTGTCTATAAACTAAAGCTACTAAACCAAGGTCTGTGTTGCATATTTTTCATAGTTTTTTCCTTTGGGGAAGACGTAAACTGAAGTTGCCAGAGTTTTCTTTGAGCATATCAATTTTATCAGACGTTCATCCAAGTTTTTGTCCCATTTATTTTTTCTTCTTTTGATAAAGAAGAAATTTTATTAGAGAAAAAGAAATATTAGAAGCAATGAGGGAATAAGGAGTCCACCTATCAATTACAAAGAAAATAAAAGAATACACATCAAAAGAGGGCAGTTCTCCAATCTCTAAAAGATCAGACACAGAAATACCCTAAAGGGACACATGGCAGAGGCCCGCAAAGAAGCAGGGAAAACTATCATGTCTCGCAACAGGGGAAAAGATAAAGATTTATCACAAAAGAGTCTAGCATTATGTTCCGTCCAGATCAACCAAAAAATAGAGAACATTGCACACTTTCAAAGCAGCTTTGCATTACATTCCAAGTTTTTGTACCAGTTCAATCTTTGAAAAGATAATCTCGAATAAAAAAAATTTAGATCTTTTTTGAAATTACTGCTGTGCAATCATCACATGTAACTTCGGCCCGGGTGTGTTGAAAAGGGTGATCTGTATGACACCTTTTTTTAACGATAAAAACCAGCAGAAACATAAAAGTCATTCGAGATTATTTTGGCTACTTCTTTCACTGAAATAACTTGTATACAAATATATATTCAGTCGCCAATCTAGTGAACAAAGGGCATATTTAATAATTGCATTTTAGGTGTAAGAGATAACTTTTCTTTTCTCTGTACATTGTTTTATAACTATTGTCAGAAAGTAAACCTTACTAGATGAAATTTATGTTACGCAAGGACACAAACCTGCATGCCTTTAACCAAGACACTGAAAGGACCCCATCTTTGGATCCACCTAAATGGTGGATAGCAAAAAACTTGCAATGCTTGCAGCCCAGACCATATAAATGGATACCTGACCCTTGAGAACCTCCGCACAGCCTCTAATGCAGCAACTTTGAGTAAAAAAACTGCTACAATAACAGGAGTGCTACTTCCAATTTTCCCACGATTTAGTGTTGCCAATTTATTTAAAGATTCTTGAGCGAAAGACTTGGGGCTAGAAGCAACCAAACACTTCCCAATAACCTTTTTACTAGTAGTCAAATTTGTAGCTCCATTGTTTCTTCCTGAACCAGGACTTTGAAATGAGTCTCCCATTGAGTAATGGTGCAAAATGATCTCAGAAGTGCTAACAGTCGTTAATTGAAAATTGCTCTTAACTTCTGCAGCAACTGTGATAGTGTACAAATGAAATGCTCAACCTTGTAAAGTTCAGCTCCAATGAGCATCAACCTGCATAAAAACAGAAAAGACATCTAAGCAAGCAATGTGAAGTGTGAACAGAACTTTTTTCGTATGATCACTCAAGCTTCTTCAAATAATCCAAACAAATAATTCCAGAGAATACAGGAAGTAGGGAAATGCAGAAAGAAATGAGAATGAGACTTGACAACCATGGACCGTCATCTGACCCTTACACATGAAAACAAAACATTCCTGAGCTCAAATACTACCTCCCCAAAATTAGAGATACCTCAAGAAAACATCGATTTTTATAGGCAACTTTTTATTTACAATATTACTGCCAAAAATAAGAGAGAAATGGAGAGGAAGGCTTGAGTGGGTGGGAAAAATGGAGAGCAAGGCTTGAGTGGGTGGGTCTTGTACTCTTGTGAGGAATGATGAAGAAAGAGGTGAGAAGAAGAGAGGGTAAAGTAAGAACTTCATGACCCTTTATTGTCCTAAAGTAGATATCTATCTCTAATTTTGGAATGGACCAAAAAAGAATCACTCTTTCTAATTTTAGAACAGAGGGAGTATCTGAAGCCACAGGCAAATGAGTGTGTTTGAAGAGGAAAGACATTAATAAAGAACATTTTAGAGAGAATCACTTTATTGAGTTCAGTCGATGTCAGTAGATGAGTTGTTGAGCTCCCAAAACTGTATAGAACTGTTTATCAAAAAACAAAACAGTATAGAACAACAAAAGTGCCTCGTTAAAGTAAACAAGCTTTTATTCGAGCTCGAGCTCTCGTTCAACTAAACGAGGGAGCTTAAACGAGCCAAGCCCGAGCACATTTTATGGTCGCTAACCTTACCAAGTTAAACGAGTTCTTTTTTCGAAGCTAGAACTTGTTCGTGAAAGCTTGGCTCATTTTACACCCCTGCTTGTGATGATAATATGATATTAGTCAGGACCTCACTTGCATTTCACGCAACAGACACATAAGCTCAATTCAAGCTTTATCTGAACTTGATAAACTCCAAGTTGATCAAATAGCCTAATATTTTCCTTACAGACTCGATTCAATTCAATAACATTAGGTCCTAAACTCCATCAAACAACACAATAAAAATTAACAGCTTCATATTTTATTGAAAGCTTTTATTGAAAGCTTAATCATAAGTGATGGAATAACAATATATCACTCTACTCTGACTACCTGTTACTATAAATCCTTGAGCTGTAAAACAAAACTTAGCGTTTCAAATTCTAAAACTCGACCATTCACAAAAAATCCAATTTTCAGCTAATCAAGATTTCTAAAAGAACTAAAGAAAAGTCCCATTTCTCAAATAACATATAGATCCAATCGTGTATCATACACATGATGAAATGTGTAATGATTGGTGTGTAATTAATTAAACCATGGAAGAAAATGTTCACCTGAATCAATTGACTGAATTCATAGCGAGCTTCTTGATCGGTGAACGAAACGAGAGCTTTGGCGGTAAGGGGGAGCTCGTGCGGTCTTTGTGGTCAATTATTTGGTTCGTCGGTGAATCCTTGGCATACGAATGAAGACGACGGAACATAGTGTGTGGCCGCACACCCGGTTTGACCAATGCTCGACAGATCATATTATTATATATATACGCATCGACTCCAGGTTCAACTTAATTTTTTTATTTTTTATTTTTTTGTATAAATAATAACTTATATTAGCCAAACACTATTATTTTCTTTTATCGTCTGTTTAGGATAACTTATTTAATAATAATTTAAAATTTATTTATTAATTATAATAAATTATAAGTTAAAAAAAATATTTATTAACTACTTTTTTTAAATAAAAATATTTAATTTATATATTTTTTAAAATAATAAAAATAATTAATTTTTAAAAATAAACTATAATCAATTTCTTTTTTTTCATAATCGTAAAACTCAAATGTCTGGGTAATACGGTATAATAATTACTCCATCTGACCATCTGTCTCATATAGCGTAATTTTTTTAAATGTTTTAAAAAGAGTGCAATATTATTGTTTAAGAAAAAAATTATTATATTTTATCTTTATTTTGTCAAATATAACTCATTATTTTAATTACTATTATAATATTATAACTCACAACTCTAACCATTACTTCATTATCTAAAAATATAATAATATGAACAATTTAGATAAATATCTCAAAGGTAAACACATTTCAATTTAAATGATTATCTCAAAAGTCAAATATATTTCTTAAGATCTGTACAAAATTTAATATTGAAATTTTTATAAGATGGACGAAGTAGTTTATGATATGTATTTTTTTTTTATTAAAAAAAGGGATAGGTCACTTATTAATTGTATTGTGTTTAATTTCAAATTATGAGAGTATTATTGATGTTTAAATATATATTTAAAAATTTGTTTAGAACTTTTATGATTATTGATAATTCAATCATTATGGGTTTAATCATTTGTATGGCTGTTGGAATCGTGTTCAATGACTTTTGGCTGATAGAGTTATAACAATTATTGTTCAATTAAAAATAAAAAGATGTTGTGATTGATGAAAAAAAATTATCAAAATATTAATTATTTTGTTGTGTTGATATATATATATATATATATATATATATATCTTGTTAGTGTTAAAATATTTATGCTTAAATTGATATGCTAATTTGAAGTGTATGTATATGTTTTATTGAGTTGATTAAAGTATTTTTTAATTATTGTAGCTATATTAATTTTACATAGTAATTATTTAATTAGGCAAATCTTTATTTAGCTTATTTTATAACTTATGTTGAATACTTGATAGTTTTAATATGTTCATATATACAATTAGTCTTATTTTTTAACAAATTTTATTAATTTTTAAGAAAAATAATATTAGTATGTTGGCTATTATTAAAAAAATATTTATCCTAAAATTAATATATTAATATGGATAATATGTGTACTTTTCTATTGAGATTTTTTTAATTATTTCAATTTAAACAGAATTCATGTCCATGAGAACAAGTTTATACGTATCACGTTGGAATTTAATATCCTAAATTAGTAAGTTTTTATTTTTATTTATTTATTTGTTAAATTATTAGTAAGTTTTTAAGCCAAATAAGAGAAATAATACAACTTTTAATATATAAACTATAACGCCAAGTTTTTTGTGCAGTATGTTTCGGCTTAAATAATTATTTAAAAATCACTTCTATGTTATTCCCTCCGTCCCAAAAAGAATGAGGTTTTGTACTATTTTTTTTTTATTTCAAAATGAATGATGTAGTCACATATATCAATAAAAGTATGTGGTGTATGTTTAAAAAAAAAGAATTTTACGGAAATATTAAATTTTTTTATTGCTCAATTTTTTTATCTTTTATCAAAAGTAATTCTTTTAATTTACATATTTTAAGTATTTTATTTGTTCTTTTTAAAACGGAAGGTGTACATATTTTAATTTATCAAATATATCTTATATGTCAAAAGCTCAAAAACCCACTAATCCAAACATGCTCTATCTCGTAATTTTCGAAGAAGCTCATCGTAAGCACTTGATATTCATGTCTGAAGTTGAATTTGACTAAAACCTTAAGCATGTAGCTTTAGGTTCATAATAATTTCTATTCTTTTTTCATTATTTATACTGTGTTATTATCCGTACTAAGTATTGACTATTACTTTTGTAGTCTAAATTTTGAATATTTACATTAGGTGAAGAATTAAGCTGAATGTTTTATTTTTTTAGCATAATAAAATGTGATTTTATGACATCAATAATAAATTTATTTATTTAGTATTTTTTTGTGATCAAAGTTTATACTATATATATATATATATAACACTATTATTCATAAGTTGGTTTTCATTTAATTCTTAATGGTTGAAACTTTTCTTTTGTACTTTTTTTTAATTTAGTTTTCACCAAATCTTTTTCTAAATTACTATATGTTATGTATTTATTTTGTTTATATTTTCTTTTTGATTTTTAAGAGTTAGCTAATTTTATCAAATAAATATTAAATGTGCACACATTTAATATTTATGCATTGGTTGAGATTTTTTATTAGTAAAATATAATAAATGTATTATATATGTTATAGCATTTTATATTAAGTTTGAGTATTATTCTATGTTTTTAAAATAAGAAAGAAAAATGAATTATCATAATGAGCTTCGCATATTCTTAAATAATAATATTATATACATATATATATATATATATGATCCAATTACAAACTTAATAAGATAACTAAAATCTTAGGACAAAAATTTTATTTTTTATATATTTATATATAGTAATAATAATAATAATAATAATAATAATAATAATAATAATAATAATAATAATAATAATAATAATAATAATAA